>JBBPMU010000247.1:0-35165 GCA_038090475.1 Wakefieldia striispora | reverse complement strand
AGCCATCCGTGGTGGTTTGGCGAGGGCGACGATGGGGAAGGGTAAGTGGGTCGACCGGGATGATGTGCGCGTCGGAGAGGTGCCGAGGGTCCGTTTCATGACCACGCACGCGCCTTATGCTGAATTCATAGCGTTCGTGGGCCACCTGAGGGCGCTGAGGGTGGCACACCCAACTCCTCCGGTCATATCGACCCTTTTGAGTCAACCATTCCTTGCGCGCCTGGTTACCGAGGATTCGTATGTCGTTCGAGTTGTTCTGCTTTCGTTGATCTGACGGTGTCCAGTGAGCCCACCGTTCGTCTCGACCTCGCGCCTTCCCTGAATTGGTTGTCTCGTCGCTCCGTCCTCGCTGCTATCCATTCCGGAATGCTCACTGTGGAGCCGTCACCCTTTTCAAGTCTTGTCCAGGAGCTGCACCAGCACCCTCAGACAACGTCTACGTCTACCTTGTGCTGTGCACTTTGTGGAGCACTCATCGCACGTATACCGTCGACGCCCGTATCGCGCACTAACCACTCCAACGGGAGCTCGTGGTTCAAATATCCCCTTGCACTTGGCACGTCGCAGAACCATCATGCAGGTACGGCACCTTCGGCAGAGTGCGAACCACCTGAACAGGTATACATCTTCCGTCTCGCCGTTGCTACCCCGTCTACGCCACCACCCGCGCTCACAGTGGTGCACAACTCGTCGGTGTCGACATCTTTTGTGGTTGGCACGTCCTCGCGCACGCCCCTCAACCCCATCTCGTCGGCCCGCGTGCTGCAGGCACAGACGCAAAACATGCCGTATCCATTGTGTACGTCAAATTACTGCTTGACGAGGCTTCGTAGTACGTGTTCATTGTGGGCGTTCGTACGTGTCGGGATCGTGGAGCGCGTGTGGGAGGACGTTGTCCAGCCTTCCAAACCCAGCGTTAATGGCGATGCTAAAGGAACGCCTGCGCCCCTGGCCTCGGGGAGCCGGCCAGTAAATGCCGCGAGTCCATCTATCCCCGAGAAACCTCCCGTTCCGCCACGACGGAGGGGGCTCTGGGGGATGGCGAGTGCGATCGGAGAGAGAGCTGCCAGTTGGGGCAAGGAAAGTGGGGAGGCTGCCAAGGACAAGGACGGTGAAAAAGAGAATGGCAATCCAAAGAAGCTACCTGTCCCTCCTTCCCATCCCTCCTCTTCCCCCCATCCTCATACCGAGTCCCCTATGTCCCATGTCCACTCTCAGCCCCCACCACTCCCAAAACGCAACGTCGTGCGTCCTAGCACTGCGATTGACTCAGTTACTTTCCCCTCAGGCACCCCAAACGAAGTTGAACCCTTGGTGGCCAAGGATGTTGTCGACGCAAACGGTCATACCGATCCGGACAGAGCGGATGCCAATACACCCGACCCTTCGTCACCCCTCGAAGAAATCACCTTTACTTTGCCACCGACCGAATCTCCACCGCCACCGTCCATAGCATCGCATCTAGTGCCTACCGAGCTAGCAGCGCCGCCCATCCAAGATCAGCCACCGCCACCCTCCCCACACACGGTCCCACTTCCCCTGACGCCTAGCACACCGAACCGTATCTCACGCGTCGCGTCGCCCGCCCCCCGCTCGCGTTCACGCCTCCCCTCGCCCGCGTCGCCACCACCAAGTTCACGCCCTGCAAGTCCCGCAATCAGCCGTTCGCGCACCGGATCGCCGACACCGCGGACGACGTCTCCCTCGCCCGGACACGCGCCCTCGGCGTCACATCTGCGGGGGAAGATAAGCATGTCATCCCCGCTGGCGTCGTCTGGGCCTACGTCGGGACCGGGCGCCCCGCCGCTTCCGAGGCGTGCGGCTAGACGGCCCGTGCCACCCCCTCCTCCGACGTCCGATGGGGTCAAAGGTGTTGATTGTGAAGAGACGTTGCCGGTCGTTACTGCCGCGGAGCTTACCCCTGAAGCGGCTGTACACAAGACAGACGAGGCTGAAGCAGAAGCAGAAGCTAGTGGTCACGATCACGATGGGGAAGGCGTGGGGGACACGACCATCGCTCAGGCGGTGTCTGTACCCGTGGCAGAGGTTGCTCTGGAGCCGACCAAGGACGCCGTGGTCGACCACGAAGATACGAATGCAGAGCACCACGACATCGAGGGCGTGATGAACGAAGCACCCGCAACCGTCCCCGAGGGCGACGGACGCACGTCGATGGACACGACGAGCACGAAACGGTCGTCGAGCACCGAAGGCGAAGGGTTCGCGAGCGACGCGACGTGGGAGGAGCGGACGTGGAAGGAGGTGGTGAGGTTGAAGGAGGACATGTTTTGGGCAAGGATCGGCGGGGTACAGTCGGTGTAACGTTGGATTTTTTTTCCCGCAATCGATGGCATACCAACACTACTACATACGAGATAATGTTTGAGGACTTCTTTTTCCCTTCTTTCATCTCTTGGATGTACTCTCCAAGACCCAGCTCATCGTCGCATGCGAATTCAAGAGCGGTGACGGAAGGAAGTGTATCTCACACGTACATCCGGACGGCTTAGTGGGACTGCCATGGTTCTCAGCGCTGTGAATTCTCGAAACACGACCCCTCCGGGGAGCGAGTATGAACAAGAGCACAATTTTGTGGCTGCAGCAAAGTCACGAAGCCCATTGGTGTCATTACAGTAATTGGGTCCGCAAGGTCAGGAGTATGTTAAATTGAACAAGAATTACACCATAGGGTATTCCAACGCGTCCGGAAGTTCGAAGCTCCAGTGTCCCACGTTAAGTGTTCTACATGTCTATAAGCAAGCCAACATTAGGCCAAGCACGTTGCAAACATTGCATCTATGATTTAGTGGCGGGCGGAGGAATACCCTCCGCCAACAAGACTGGACCCTTTTTCCTTGGTTCTGGTTCGCCCATGGCTTTCTTGACGACGGAGTTGCTGAGCATGTTTGAATACTTTGGCTGCACAAACATGGCGCTAGCATGTTCAAGTTGAGTGAGAACCAAAAGCAGAGTGTGAGAGTGCTCACTTGGCCTCGACGAGGAGGTTTCCTTTAAGATCTTCCACACGTCCCGAGACGCTGGATTTCCGGCCGTTCTTTTCCTCCAAGCGTATCTTGATCACGACAAACTACCCAAACCGCTGAGTGAGCAATGTCTGAGAACGAAACAGTATCCCCACCTGATCCGCAAACGTCGGCGCCTTGTAATTGATCGACAACTTGGCAGTGACGCCAATCTTGTCCGGTAAATTATTGATCGCCTGTCTATTTGTTAGCACTCAAAACAAAGACACCATCCAATCGAAGTCATCCGTCGTCCGCACGCACCGTTCGCGCCAGCGTCTCGTCCAAAAGCGTGGCGAGCAGCCCTCCATGGACGATCCCGTCATGTCCACACAACCCCCGCCCCACGTGTATGATTGCGACTGCCTCTGTCTCGTCCCACCGCGCTCTTACTATCGGCATCAGAGCAAGCTTCCCCGGTCCCCTTAGTGCTCCCGCCGACAGGTTGTTCACACGCCGTTCTTCGGGGAAATGTTTGTACGGACGGACTTCGTACCAGTCATCGGCGTCGGGTGCAGTACGAAGGGATTGGAGGAGAGGTAAGGACTGGAGGGTGCGTTCGAGGTCGGCGGTGTAGGCGAGGGACTCGGGAGAGTCGGAGTCTGCGGGCGGGCCGGGTACAGGACGAGGGGCGATAAAGGTGAAGTAGGGATGCGGAAAGAGCGCGCCAGCTGTGTAGGCGCCGAGAGAGACAGTGCTGACAAGGAGGAAACGACAAAAAAATGCGGGCCGGGGTGGGGGCCGGGCAGTGGAGAAGAGGCGGACAGTGCGTCGGAGGAAGGCAGAAGAAAGCATGTCTAGTACATGGCAAGTAGGAAATCACAATGGGTATTTATGACTCGGGCCGGGCGGTTCGGATTAGTGTGGATTATGTAATGATCAGTCTCTCGGCCGGATCCGGGCGGGGTTTGAAACTCACAAACACATCTACCAGGGTAAATTGACTCCCATCCAACCGACTTCTCAAGACCTCGACGCCGTCCTCAAGAAAAAGACGAAATCATGGTGAGTCAACGCAGAACGTTCACCACCGTGTCTCGGGATCCTTTGGCACCGACATACCCATGAACGATCGACTACAGCAAGATGGATGGCGAGTACCTGCTCTGGGTGGAACTGCAATGCCTCTAACCAAGTTTGCCCACAGTCGGTCCAGTAGCACATTGCCATGTGTGCCCATGAAAGCGGACTTGCATGCAACGAGGATGCTTTCATTGGATTGCTGGACTCGCTCGATATCGAGCAGAGTGCTAGAGCTCCGAGACGCAGTGACGATCGCTCCCGTTCATCCTTTGTGAAGAACGTGCGACTGACCTTGCGCTCGTCTCAATGACCAGCCCCCCAAACCCAAACCCGGTTCAGGCAAGAAGCCAGCCCCCGCACCTGGCTCCGCCAATAAGGCAGTCAAGTCCACGAAAAATCCTCTCTTCGAGGCCAAACCCCGCAACTTTGGTATCGGTATGTTGCTCTATCTGTTGTGGTGGACGATCTTTCATGGGTTTTGCAGGCCAGGATATTCGTCCCAAGACTGACTTGACCCGCTTCGTCAAGTGGCCCGAATACATCCGCCTTCAGCGTCAAAAAGTCATCCTTAGCCAGCGTTTGAAGGTGCCTCCGGCGATTGCTCAGTTCTCGCACACCTTGGACAAAAACACGGCTACCCAATTGTTCAAGCTTCTTAACAAGTATGTCCGATTTTCATGCGACACGACTCGATCTCATCGATTGCACAGATATCGCCCCGAGACCAAGGCCGAGAAGAAGGAACGTCTTGAGACCATCGCCAAGGCCACTGCCGAGCAAAAGGAGGCAGCCAAGGACAAGAAGCCTCTCTTTGTCAAACACGGTCTCAACCATATTGTTGCTCTCATCGAAGCTAAGAAGGCCTCTCTTGTTGTGATTGCCCATGACGTAGACCCAATCGAACTCGTCGTTTTCCTTCCTGCTCTCTGTCGCAAGATGGGTGTCCCTTATGTGATCGTCAAGGGCAAGGCTCGTCTTGGTACGGTCGTCCACAAAAAGACCGCCGCTGTTCTGGCCCTCCAAGACGTCAAGAGCGAGGACCAGCGTGAGCTTGCCACACTCATCAGTGCTGCCAAGGCCAACTTGTGAGTTGTACCATGCTTCGTAGTCCGTATAGACCTAACGAGTGGTTCTTCCCAAAGCTCTGACAAATATGAGGAGCAGCGTCGCCAGTGGGGTGGTGGTATTCGTGGATACAAGTCTACCCAAATGTTCCGCAAGCGTGCCAAAGCCGCTGGCTTGAACCCCAATGCGCCCTCCATTGGCAAGCTCTAAAGTGGCCACCAATGTTACTTACTTACCAGCCAAGCATTTGATGGCTGTTGGTCGTCGTATGTGTCCTCATGTGTTGAGAAGTATACTATGCACTACGTCGTACTGTTTTTACCTGGCTACGCCACGGTGAATGTGGAAGTACAGGATGGAGCAGCATGTCGTTATACTCTGCCGTGCTCGTAAGAATGTGAATCGGTTACAAGTAACTGCGACATCTTCTCTCCCACAACCACCACTTGAAAGGCTAAAAATGGAATCAGTGACCATCGGTACGATTCGTATCCGAAACGATCTAGCCTTGGTACGCCTCGATGCTTGATGTCCACTCTGTTTCCGTGTCGTCAAATAATAACGGTAGTGCCCCTTCCGGCCGAAGATCGAGTAAAAAAGTTTGGTGTAAACTTTCAATTTTATGGATCACCCGGTCGGAGGATTCGGCAAGGGACACCCATAGGACGAAACGCTTGAAGGGAGCAGAAGATTCCAGTGCGTATCCCTTTCCTGCCCGCGTTTACCTGGCGCCGCACTGACAACCCAGGTCTGAGTCATATTTCGCGAGGTGACATGGTCTTCTGAGTGCCTCTCATAGGCCGTGATGCAGATAAACGGGTTTACACTCCATGGATAGTCTCACCAAATCAGACCTATTCATCGAGATCTGAAGAGGTCGTTTTGATCAGGACGCGTGAGGATATCCCGGGGGCGCGATCATGTCGTCTCTGTCCAGAAGGTACTTGATAGCCTCCAATTAGAAACCGTGAACCATTTCACGTAGAATGTTGCAACCGAACGGGTACGGCAATTCTTGATGCAAATGGAGCTCGGCTTGACGTGCTCGATGATCGATAATGACTTGGTGGAACAACGCTGATCGTCGCTTCCCCGTATCGCACGATGATCCCACTCATCGGGATGAACGTATCAAATAATCGGTGACTAGTGGCGGCCTACGGTAAGGGGGGCACTCAGGGCGCCTACCAGTGTCACTGCTCGGCATATCCTACAGCACAGCCTGGGCTGGCCCGAGTGTCCGTCATATGGCTGTGAATGATGCGCCGAGTCCTCCACCCTTCCTAACCCGGTTGAACAATCGGAGATCCAAGCCTGGACTACAGCATTCTCAGCGCCACTATCACACACGTCGTATGGCCACTTACAAATGAGGTACCTTAGCTCCGATTGGATTAACCGTCTGGCTCCATCCCAAATGTCCTCGCTGGCACCGGTTCAGCATGAAAACGAACCAGCACTCCGAAAGTAGTCGCTAGACGGAACTAACCAGGAAATACAGAACATAGACATGCTTCAAATTCGGGACAATGATGATAATAGTACACGATTCGACATCTTGAACAACAAGTTCACAACCAAAAGCGTTTGGTATGACACCAGTTAACAGGGATCTGGATCAACAACCAGTCCTGCGTTTCGTCTCCCGTCCCTGGGCCGAAAAAGACAGGCCGTCCATCCATTGCTTTCTGGAGGCTCTAAAAGCCAACCTGGTCACTGTCTTGAAAACTGAAGTCGATGAAAGTCGCAGGACATACAAGTGATGAGTGACATTACGATCATCAGGAAAAACCAAAACTCATAATTATGCATAAAAATGGATGGCTATGCTGTTTTATGGATTATGTAGGTAAGTCGGTAAGCGTTATGTAGTGTTATGGGGTAATAGCGGCATACAATGTGCATACTTATTCATAACCGTACCTAAAACTCAACACTGGCACTGGCACTGGGTGATAAGTACCGTACCGTAGGAAATATGCACGTCCGAGAACCCGGAAGGAATGTGGACACGAAGGACAGGAAACCAGTAGATCAAAGGTCTCAACCAACCGTGACTACAATTCGGAAACCCGTTATTCGTCCAAGCTGCATGGAAGTCGATGAGGACTCACCTACTAAAGGTCCCCAAAACCAATGGTGGGCACGTCGCATGCTCCTCGTTGTCGTTGTCACCAGAGGAACATGGGCAGTGGGGAACGTCGCATGCCTGTCGTTGTCGCCAGAGGAAAGGGGATGGTGGGGCACATCGCATGCCCATTTTCGTCGCCAAAGGAAAGGGAGTAGTGGGGTGCCATCGTCGTGGCACGTTGCGTTGCGTGGCATCCACGAGGAGGGAGACTCGGCGTTGTCGTCGTTGTCATCGTGTTGATGGTTGTGGTTGCGCTACCGTCCTCATCCTTGTCATACCATACCCTCACTGTCACCGGTAAGGTGGTACAAGAAGGGTTAGGTGGAGGCGTCACCATCGTCATTGTGCCAGGTGGCACGCCGTCGTCGTATTTTTTGTGTGGCGTTATGGCATCGATTTTTCGGCAGATTGGATACAAAGGGGTCGCCTTCCGGAATTCGGCGAACCCATCTAAGAGGTCAGTGGGGTGTGCACGAGACTAAGTTGGGGACGTCCATCCCTTTTTCAAGCAAATTGGCCCACGTTCGGCTTACATAATACTTTCAGCAGTACATTCGTCTCGACTTGTCTAGAGTGTTCGTTATCGAATCGCCCCGAGCCTGCTGTCATTACATACCCCAGGCTACAGCGCAGCCGGCTCCCGGTCTGAACTTTCTCAATAGACCTCGGCCGAGAAATTTCGCTTTCAGTACCCACTGGCAGTACCCAGGCCCTTCACAATATTCACATTGACCCACCCGGACGGCCCTACAACATGGCCAAGTTAGAGAACATGAGGCTACGCACATGAAATGCACTGAATATTCACGCTCTACGGCATTTCTGTCATTCCCTCCTAAACAGCGAAGGTTGGCGTCTTTCAAGGACGTGAGTTAAGGGAGCCAAGCAATTGACCAGTTCGGACTGAGTTGTCCGCTCGTTATCCGCCACCCTAACTCTAACCTCACCTCTTGCCTGCATGCTGCACAGGATATGGGCAACACCAGCGAACAGGGTGCGAACCGTCCGAGGAAGCGTTCATCGACGATCAGTGCTATGCGCTCGCTTTCAAGTTCCATGAACTGACCCACACTATCACTGTGATCGCGTGACATTTGGAAGCTTTTTAAACTACAGATCTGGATACCAGAAATCATTCGTACGAACACCATCGTCAGTTCGATTCTTGTTTCGAGAGCACTTAAGGTACAAAGTTGTGCCTTAACGTGATATCCTTATCCATAGTATCGCAAGACCCATGTATCAAATCCAGCAGCAGGGGATGTCAAATTCGAGCTAAGCATTCTCTAGCCCTGTCGATCGTTTTTCAAGCGACGCCGACACGTCCTTGTCCACATCGTATGTCACTGCCTTGCGTGTAATCTGGTTGATAGCGTCCTCGCCGTCGAACAGCGCCGCCGTCTCCTCTAATGTCCGGTCCTTTGTCTCCACAACAAAGCACCACAAAAACCCAACCTCGCACGCAAGCCAACACACATACACCAGCTATCGATGGTAACAACCGAGGGGCATCAGGATGGTTCGACTACAACGCTGGTAACAGAAGGCGACGTACATAATATTTCCAGCCCATGGCATCCAACGCAATCGGGTTCACGTATTGGTTGAATACGATCGCGATCGAGGTGACGATGTTGAGGACGCAAAGACCCTTGGCGCGAAGGTTGTATGGTAAAATCTCCACCGTGTATGCAATGACGAGTGGAGTAAAGGCGAGCGCATATGCCGACGAGTAGAGGAAGATAAATGCAATCACAGCGTGTGCGGCCGCGGCAGACTTGTGCTGTGCGTACTCGGCAAAACATATTGCCTGCGCCATGTAGAACAGTGTCATCATACAGCCAGAGGTAAGAGAGAGGAATCGACGTCCGAGCCGGTTGACCATGTATGACGCGTAGAGAGCGCCCATAAGGCTCCATACTTGGAGGCAGCCATTGATCACAAGTTGAGTGCTGGAACTCGTGATCCCGATGTCATCTAAGACTTTAGAGAGGTAGTATGAGATGAGACCGTTTCCGGACCATTGTGCGAAGAATGCGATGGCAATGATGATCTGCATGCGTTTGCGGTTTCCCGGCGTCGCGAAGAGCGCCTTCCAGCCGATGTTCGTGACTACAGTCCGGTCGAACTCGAGGGCAGCCTTGATTTCATTGAATTCGAATTGCACGACAGGGTATTCTCTGGGAGTATTTCAGTGCATTGGGAGCAGTAAAGAGTAAAAACACATACTCATTGCCATCAGCATGGTAATAGGCAAGGGTTCTCAGAGCCTCGGCTTCGTGTCCCTTGCATATTAGCCATCGAGGCGACTCGGGTGCAAATAGAACCAAGAACACCTGGATGACAGAGAAAACTCCCTGCAATAGCGATGGCAATCGCCAAGCCCATGTATTGTTGATCCTGAACGAACCAAAAGTAGTCCATGCGGCGCTGGAGATCACGGCGGAATTAGTTGGATGAAACATCACTCTGCAAATACGATATACGTGCATAATAGCACCCGAATACCAAAGCGAGTTATATAGCGACGTTAACGGGGCGCGATACGTTGGATATGAAAGTTCTGTGACCAACATGGGAGCGGCATTGGCTGTAAGCCCAAAGATATGCGTTTGCCCATCAGCACGAAGGGATACAAACAAAAAACACAATTGTTGTGAAACTCGCCTGCAAACGTGTTTCCGAAACCAATCAAGAAGCGTGCGCCAATGAACATCCTAATAGATTGGGAAGCCATCTGGATAGCGGCTGCAATACACATAATGACCGCACCAAACCAGACAGCCCGACGACGGCCAACGCCGTCGGACAGGTACGGCGCAAACGGATATGCTGCCAAAGCACCTATATTCTGCATACAGCTGGTCAGCAATGAGAGACTCATCGTTGAACGGATTCACCTGAATGGCATTAAGCAGGCCGAGGTTTCCACCGGATGGGTAGTTGGAAGCGGATTCCATTGAGCGAGATTCTGCAAACCGTTCATCATGCTGCCATCATAACCAGTGGTGGACGAGCTCATCAAACTACCAACATCACAGTCAGTAAGACCAATGATCTCAAGCTGGCGCGAATTTTCTTCCTGGACGTACAGAAGGACAATCCAAGCATGGAGTGTAATGAGTCTGTAGAAAAGCAAATGAGCTCACTACGGAGCACGACTTGGTAAGTGTTCACCGTCTGTTATTGTACCACTTTCTTGTCGGATCGATTAAACGCTCCAACGGGGCTTCCTGAGGTGCAGCATGAGTGCCCATGGCGTTTTGAAGAACTGGATGATCAGAGAAGCTAAGTGAAAAGAGGCAACCTTTACGGCGATAGCGTCTTCTATATCCCTGACACCGATCCGAACAACATTATCTGCGGCTGAGGTATAACTTATCTGTGGTGCACTTAGCTGAGGTCTTAGGGCGCGGGACAGCCTTCTTGCTGGTCCCCTCAATGCGCCATGAACACGGAACCTGGTCCCTCTGGTATTTTCCCTGAAATTTGTAATTTGGAAAGTTGTTGCAATCGGGAGTGAAACGTATCAAAAGCGTGGGCTAACATTACCATAACAAGCCGTCTTCCTCCCTTGCTGGGTCCTTCCTTCTCGGCTCTTTGCCACCGCCCATACATATAACTAAGTGGAACTTGCACTGACTACATCTGCAAGACAGTAGAATAACGTTATGGTTGTGTCATCGTTTGACGACTCTCGGCAAGCCTTTTGAGAGGTGCGATTGGACTATGGGCTGACAAAAATGGATATTCAGGGCTACTAACCTAGCCTAACCAAACGGGGCACCATTCTGAAGTCGAATGGCTCGCTTAGTCCGCTGATGTAACACATCCTTGGTATTTGGAAACATCGACAACACCTTTTCTCTCGCACCCTCTAACCTATACTTCTCACTTCCAATGTCACTAGTGTGCTTATGCACAGAAACAACTACCCCGCACGGTGCGTGTTGACTTACACAAACGGTTGTCACTTGCTAGATCGCAGCTCCAAACCTTGTCATTGATGCCAGGACTCCTGGCGTTGTACCATACCCAGGCAATCGGGTATGCTCGGCCTAGACCCAGGAGTACTTACACAGATCAGAGTGGAGGTCACCGTGCCACCGTGGCGGGTCACCCTGATGAAATCGTGACTTGAACTCATGTCCCGTGTGACACTCATGAGGTGGGTGAACGGTCGGACACAAGGATCATATGTGACTGCGGAATGCCCATGCAATTTCCGTGCTCTGCGTCGCGACGGAGGGCCATCCACATTGACAGTATGAATGAAATTGCGATCGGCAAATACGAATGTGACGGTGAACACTACGAAACGCGTTTCAACTTCTTAAGACGATGCGGTTCCTGTCACCTTGATTTTGGACTGCCGATCGACTTGAGTAAACGGTGGTGAATGCAGTGTCAGCGACTGGGTAACATGGCAGAGCAGCTCAAGAGCCATATTTCGATTGGACACTAAGATAGAAGTACACGGACCGTCACTCCCCCCACTGAACTCGAACCTGATCTGCCTCACTGTCATTGCGACACGGTTAGTCGTCGTCGGGTTCATGGAGTTTGATTGTCGCTGATAACCTCCTCATTTATGGCCTTGTTGGTATCCTAAGCATTTTCCTCGACCTTCCTTTGACCGACTCCGTCGTGGGCCGCAGACCTCCTATAAGTCCTTAATATTGCATGGACCCTCTCGATGCGGTTGTGTAAATATTGCCCATGTATTTTCGGGGAGCCGACTCTTCCATGCCACTGCATCGTGCCAGTGGCAACCGGCAAAACTTGATCACCAGTATGCCGCTCATCGGAGTCATAAGTAGTTGCATAAGTGATAGCACTCCACGTGGTGTGTGCATGTCTTCTCACTGATGACTGCCCGTCGACGGGTAAGTTTGCACAGCCCGACACGACTATAGTAATTATGAGGTTCTGGGAGCCAGACACCAACCGCGTTCAAGTCGTCCTCTATCAGTGGCGTAGAAATTGCAATGTAATGGGCAGAAAGTGATTATCAGCCCAGCTCATTGAACGCAGCGAACTTTGCCCTCAGGGGAAGAACGTGCCAACGACGAACAAATGGGGCCAAGAGCGGTGCCTGCGTGGACTCATCAGAACATTCGAATGGAACGTTGTCTTCTTCGGATGTCTCCGGTGTATGCTGCCCAGTTTCAAAGTTGGCGGTAGTGTGACCGAGCTGATGTGGGTATGGATATTGATCCAATCCGGGACGATATAGCAGTTGAGTAAAGTCCAGGAAGGACGCTGATCTCTGGTGATACCAACTTGGAAGGTTACCACGCAATGTGGGGTGGTGGGATCGAATGACATCAAATGCCTTTTCCGGTGCATGTTCTTTCACGAAATTTGCCAAGTCTAGTAGCCAAGTCGGCTTGGCATATTTGGTGGCGACGGTCTCAAATAGAATGCTCAAATTGAAATGTTGCGTTACTCTTGTTCATCCCTTTCGACCTCACCCAACCAAACCGTCATTTCAACTTGTTGAAGGTCTCTTCGCCCCTGGTCTTTTGGCGCTACGTTGACCACTCTCTCTAGTAGCAGTGGGTTACTTATTCTTGAGGGTTCACTCTTGAGAAACTCATGGACTCCACCCGATCATCGACACCAGTGGCAGAACCGAGCGCATCAGAGTCGCTTAATGACACTCGACAATTACTGAGTTTTCCGCTGCAAACAACTGGTTCATCCTCCGCCCTCAGGGAATCAACGGTGGAGGGGCCAGTTCAACAACGAAAGAAAACCACCTTTCGGGACCGTGCCGCCACCCTTATGGAGCCTGCGAGGAAAGTCGGACCGCCCCCAACAGTCTGGCGGAGTCTACGAGCTATTATATTAGCGTCCTGTAAGTCTGGGCACCAAGCAGGGCCATTGACTCATACATTCTTGTCAGATTTGAATATCCTTCTCCTTTGCATCCCAATTTCCGTATGTCTACTTCCTCAATCGCTTTTCATTTGTTCTGATTTTGGCTACCTTAGTGGGCGCTACACTTCGCGTTGCCTGAACAGCAGACGCTTATCTTTGTTTGTGCGTTATCGTCCCTTTGTTTCGCGCACCGTTTTCAGTGCAGTCCAACAGTCTCCTTCTTGGCCATTATACCTCTTGCCAAGGTGAGTCATTGACTAGGAATTTGGAACGTGTTATTCATGAATAGCCAGCTACTCGCATTTGCTACGGATGAATTGTCAATGCGAGTCGGGCAAACGCTAGCGGGTTTGATGAATGCCACACTCGTAAGTACGATTGGTACCTTTTCGCGTATGTTGTAACACTTTGTTTTAGGGAAATGCGTAAGTCGATGCTCGTTCTCCTTCCTAGGCTGATCTTTCCCCGTGTTTGCTTTAGTGTCGAGTTGATTGTTTCGGTGAGGCGAATCCCATCTTAGATATTTACATGTTACATCTTTCTTGTTCGGGCAGATCATCGCTTTGGTCAAGTGTGAAATAGACATTGTGCAGTCATCCCGTAAGAAGAAACCTATTCCTATAGATAAATGACTCAATATATCGACTAGTGATCGGCTCTATCTTGAGTAACCTGCGTAAGTCATTGGTTGTACTGTCACTCGTGATCTCATTGATTTGGCTCGCTACGCAGTGCTTGTGCTCGGCATGTGTTTCTTTGCAGGTGGTCTGAAATTCTCGGAACAAGGTTTTGGGCTCAGTACGTGGTCGTCATCACCTTTCCAGTTGAATTGATTGCAACGTTGAATCGACAGTCGCGGCACAGATGAACTCGACTCTTTTAACTATCAGTGTTATCGCCGTTCTCCTCCCAGGTGCTTTCTTGATGGTCCAGCAAGGGACTCCTGATTTCGACCAAAGCACCACTGATCATCTAATCCTCCGAATGAGCCATGGGGTGCGTTTTACCAATTTGAACGACGAGCGATGATATCTGAGTTTATCATAGGTTGCTATCATTCTTCTCTTTAGTATGGATTTACCTTCAAGTTGTGGTGGTATAGTTGACAGTTCGCCTCGCAGTTTACGCATCCTATCTCTTCTTCCAGCTTTCCTCACATAAAGGTCTCTACAAGGATGACAGCGAAGAGATTCTGGAATCCAAGCGATACGCCCAAAATCCATTCAGGTTTAAAAGATTCCGTAATGGAAAACAAGCTGCAGCACCGCAATA
Organism: Wakefieldia striispora; assembly: GCA_038090475.1. Classification (NCBI taxonomy): domain Eukaryota; kingdom Fungi; phylum Basidiomycota; class Agaricomycetes; order Agaricales; family Hymenogastraceae; genus Wakefieldia; species Wakefieldia striispora. The sequence continues at coordinate 20,768 of JBBPMU010000247.1, read as the reverse complement.
CACTGAGACTCCGCGAGCTGCGTCGCCGACCTCCTATTCACAAGCTGCTGGGATTACTCAAACTATTCAACCAACCGAAGCGGAGCTGGGACAAGCTGTACACGAGGAGGAAGAGATGGAAGAGCCTCAGATGAGTGTTCCTGTATCTATCGGGCTCTTGGGAGCGGTCACCGTGGTACGTTTTGATAGCTAAGCTCACGGAAAAGGTGACCGCTGACTATCTACATAGCTCGTTGCCGTTACTGCGGAGTTCCTGGTCGACTCGATTAACGGGCTAACGGAGAGCGGACACATCACAAAAGAATTTGTCGGAGTTATTCTCCTCCCTATCGTCGGGAATGCAGCGGAGCATCTCACCGCCGTCCTCGTGTCCGTAAAGGACAAGTTGACTCTCAGTCTCGGTGTTGCAGTTGGTTCCAGTATCGTAAGTTATCCTCACTTTCCTCCGGTGTGATATCGTAGTAATGCCGTCCGTTAGCAAATCGCACTTTTTGTCATTCCGTACGTCTTCCTCTCCTTCTGAAATGCCGCTATGCACCCACCTTTCTGACTAACGCAGGTTTATGGTCACACTGGGATGGATAATTGGAAAGCCGCTTACGCTGTTGTTTGATCCTCTCCAATCCATCGTTTTGTTCCTTTCAGGTATGTCTCTTGTTTATTCCCTTTCCTGATCAAGTGACCGTAACCTGTGATGGTATATGCAGTGCTCACCGTCAACTACGTTGTGCAAGACGGCAAGTCGAACTGGCTTGAAGGGATGATTCTCATGTGTACGTTTTTTCTCGCATGACCCCGCTTGTCCATAACGACGTCAGGCTTGATTGGTACTGATCGGACGTTGTAACCAGGCCTCTACCTTATCGTCGCCGTCACATTTTGGTTCTACCCTGGTACGTCGCTATCTGGCGAGATTCGCAACATTAGCGGTGTTCTGATCATTTACCCATTTCAGGCGTGGAACCACCGTTGACTTGCTAGACTGCTTGTCAACTGGTTCTGAGCTCGATCGACGTGTCGCTGTGCGTGCATGTGGGTCCCACCGCTCTAAAACATACATGTTCCCTACTGTCTATAATTCATGCTCTATCTTACTCTGGGCTGACGCCCCATTACCAGTTATTTGGCGTGCCAATGTTCAACTAACACTCGCGGTCGTGTAGATGATTCGTATCCAACCTGCCATTATCCTCGCAACATTTTCGTTATCCCAGATATGAATCACTTTTATCACTGTTATCAAAGAGCTTGAGGCGATTGGAACGTGCAGATCTACAGACGCTTACACTGTGAGGGCGGACGTCTTGACCCGGGTTATGATGATAGCTAGCTGATGCACTCACTCCCTATTGCGAGCTTATTTCCAGTTCAAGCTTCACACAGCATGGATGGATTCCGAATATGTGATGGTGCGTGGTCGTTGCTTTGTTTCTTGTTACCAATGGCCGAGTTGAGATAAGAAAAGAGAGTACGACGTACAATTATATGTACGTTGCCTTGTGACAAGGAGTGACTCCAGTCTTTGTGAAGTAATAACGGTGGGGCAAAGACCATGAGCCATCAGGCAACTAGCATACCAAATGGACGTTGGCGAGAACTCGGTAACGTAAAATTCATCGCGATGACCGCGGGATGCGCCCGTCTTCCTGCAATACGTCCTTGCGCGCGTGTCGACATCATCTTGACGCGAGCCTGAGGTTCAAAACAACACCGTTCCCACTTGTCACCCATCATGCCGTGACTCAGATTGCTTCACACGACGAAATGAAGATCAGGGAGAGCTGTCGGTCGACCAGCGGGTCAGGTCAGTCACACGAACCGCATCACCTCTGCCCTTGCTGAATCACGGTCTGAAATGAGGATGAAGCGGGGTCGACTGCTACTTACTAGTAGCCGGGGCATCACATGACTCTGCAACGCCAGCCTGTCGAGGGGGCCCCGTTGCCTTGAATCTAGGCATTCGACACGTGGCCGAACATGCGTTGGACCCGTCGCCCATGGGTGCAGAAGGTTGCTGTGCCAGCTTCATTGTTCGTGGACACGCATGGTCACCCTCCGAACCTGCTAACCAGTTTGAGCGATTCACCCTTTTACGTTCATATCCAGCCCCTTCGTTATTTCGACTCAAAGGCCATGCCCATTCTGTGCGAATTCGATATTTGTCTCGTCCATTGCTGGGAGAACCCATTATTTTCTGACGCCCGGGCAACCATATGCTTCCCTCGTCCTCTCGTCGCCCGTCCTCGTCTCCCCCATGGTACCCGCACGCTGGATGCCAGCAAAGACGAAAACATCCGTGCCAGATCGACCATTCCCTACTTCACACACACCTGGGCTGACTGCCACATCACAACCTGGGACAACTCCACGCTGTACGGCGTCGTCGAGAGCATCCTCGTCCTACCTCCCTGCGATCTAGACATTCTCACTGGTGAACATACGCGCAGAAACAGTGACCCTGCTTCCGTGCGGGTTCAGTTCGACCGCCGATTTGTCACCCCACCCAAGGTTGTCGTATTCTTTAACCACATTGACCTTGAAAAGGGCCGCAACTGGCGCCTCAACGTGAGCGCTAGTGATATCGATGTGAGCGGGTTCATGCTTCACATCGAGACCTGGGGGGATACGCTCTTGCATGGCGTGACGGCTTGCTGGATCGCCTACCCAGAGGACCGCCCTCATATTTTCTCCGCGTCCGTCAACACGATGGACGTCCGCCCTGTTACCCAGCCGCAGCACCGACAAAGCAAGGAGATCACGTTTGACACGGACACGTTCTGGAAGATTCCCTCTGTTTTCGTCGCGTTGAACTATCTGGATGTTGACTGCAAGAGGAATCTCCGCGTCAGAGCCTACGTTGATGGGGTCTCCAAGTCGGGGCTGGTGTGCCACATCGATTCTTGGTACGACACAATCCTTTATGCCGCTGGCGCGAGCATCATTGCATTCAACTAGGAAGTCGCACTGAGTGCTGGTAGGTCGCCCCGCTTCTCACCTTGCAAATATTTAATTTGGAGACTTTTTAGCTGATTGCATGCTGGCTTGGACCATAGAATTTGACAGAACGCCATACGCTAGCTAGTTCCGCCAGACCCCATCTATGTGTCTTCTTTCTTTGTAATGCAAACATCACAGCAGTTATAGTCAAAGTCCTATACTCTGGATTCGTCTCTTTGCCTTGTAGCGAGTCGCACCTTTTGACACCTCACATCTGATTTTTCACAATACCAAGTACACGTTACACCTATGGGCGTCGATCGATACCATGTTTGACTACACGTCGCTGAGCAACGCTCGACTCGGAACTAATGTCAAGTCATTGAATTGAGTTGGTAAGTTAGGTACATCGAGGCGGGTTGTCAGGGCTCTCGGTCGCCCTCACTCTCGCCATTCAACTTCAGTTCTATGGGTCCTCTGTCAGTGTGTGATCGCTGAGGCATGACGAAATAGATCGGATAATACGTTTTATCGAAGCTACTCGACGCTCCATCGAATCCAAATTGCAGATACACTTTTACTGTCCTTTTCAGGAAAGTTGGCTAGTGAGGGAAATTGCGAAAAAAAAATAGCTGCAACTTCGGGTCGTGAATACCACCTCAACGCCTGCACGGAATCCTTCGGTGTTAATGCCGTTCGACTCAGAATGAGCAGAGGAGTATAAATGTGACTCAAGTCATCCGGCCGTAAAATAACGATTATCGGAATTTCGGAGGTCAGGATAGTTCGCCGGTAGATACTTCTTTCACTTCCTTAGAACGAGCATACAATGAAACACAGGATTCATTGCTGAAAATACATGAACAAAACTGCTATGAAACCAATTCCGAAAATTAGGATATTGATGTTTTGCTACCGGATGACTTGGGACACGTTCCTCTGCTCGTTCTGAGTCGAATGGCATCAATACCGAAGAATTCCGTGCAGGCGTTGTGTTGCTTGTGACCCGAAGCTGCAACTAGATTTTTAAAATTTCCCTCACTAGCCAACCTCCCTGAAAAGGACAGTGAGGTATACAAAAAAAATTCTGCTCGAGCGCTTTCAGAATGCAGTGCGTCTGTCGCAATTTGCCCCTCCAACAATTCAGATTATGTGTCCTCGAGTGTGTAAAGGTGCGAGCGCGGTTACTGACGCGAGCTCCGCAGGTGGCGAAACATCTACCACGGAGCGCAAGTACGCCACCACGGGGATGTGATCCAGAATGATGGCATAATGAAGCGGGGTATGTCCTGCCGCATTGCGTGCTCGAAGATCACAGCCATACGTGACAAGAACCTTGATCACCTCCAGATGATCGTTGCTCACTACCGCGTTGCGCCAGTGGCCCAGGGCAGCGTGAATGACTGTGTCCCTATCATCTGTGGTGACGTGACAGTGTACGTCTGCCCCGTGCATCATAAGACAATGGAGAATAAGTACCACATCACTAGGATGGAAGTCGCTCTTCACCGCAGTGAACAAGATGTTGGAAGGCAGTGGTATGTTGAGACGGAGTAGATGGTCCACGAGCCACATGCGCCCGTATTCTACGGCGAGGTGGAAAGGTGCGACACCACGAGTGTTCGATGCTGTAGGATCGCAGCCCCTTCTGACGAGGAATGCTATTGAATCCAGAACTTCATCGTCTGGGAGAGAAGCTACTGCAACGTGTAGCAAAGAGTCGCCATTGTGTGCTCGAACATCAATGCGAGCGCCTTGGGTTAGGAGATGGTCCATTGCTTGTACTCTGTTCCAGCACTTCTCCGAGCTCAGCGCCGCGAACAAGATATCCTCAGGTAACGGTATGCCAATTGAACGAAAGAACTCCGTGACAGAAGCGTGTCCGCATTCTACTGCAACGGAGAAGGGAGTCTTGCCGCAGGAGGTTGCATTGAGAGGATTACACTTGTGATCGAGGAGAAGCTTGGCAGCCTGCAAAGCATCATGACCAGATCGGAGGGACTCCAGCACAGTTTGAAAGATGGCATTTCCGCTCGCTGTGCGGGCGTGAACGTCCGGTTCACTCTCCAACAGCAAACGCATCATTTGTATCTTCTCCGAGTCAGGGAAGTGCCACGAGCTCCATGTGGAGAGCGACTGAGAGACTCCGGAAGGGGTACCGAGCGAAAGAAAGCTTTGTGCGACTGAGTGAAAACCACGTTCGACGGCGATCCCGAACGGTGTTTCGCCGCAGGGATTCACGTCGAAGGCGTTGCACCCATTCTTGACGAGCAAGTCTGCAATCACCGAAATATCATCCTCATTGAGGGAGAGCAAGGCGATGTGTAGAGCAGAGTCTCCGTGTTGATTGCGGGCGCGGGCGTTAGCGCCCTTGTCTACCAGGCAGCGTACCATCGGTGCTTTCACAAAGGTGCACCCCGACGTCAATGCGACGAAGAGAAGGTCAGGAGTGATGGGAGCACCACGCGAAATGAGAAAGCGCGCAATGGAGACATGGCCCCATTGGACAGCAACATAAAGGGGTGTTTCGCCGGAAGGATTAGTCTGGAAAGCATCACAATTACGAGTGACAAGAAGTTCTACTATCTCCATAGCGTCGTCTCCAAATTGGTGATGACATCTCAGCGCAACATGGAGAATGGAATCCCCACTGGTAGTGCGCACATGCACATCGGCCATATTTTCGACCAGATAGCGAACCATTGGTGCTTTTGTACTAAAAAACCACAATTCCAGCGTGGTAAGCACGTCAGGAGGGAGATGCGCGCCATGGGACAAAAGATATTTTGCAACAGAAAGGTGCCCTCGTTGGATGGCGTTATGAAGAGGTGTCCGTCCGGAGAAATTAGTAACGTTGGGATTGCAGCCATGCATGACGAGAAGCATCGTAGTCTCCAGAACGTCCTCCACATCGAAGGACTGTGCAGTAGTGATATGTAAGAGATTGTCTCCTTTCTCAGTCCGAGCTGCCCGGACATCGGCCCCGTTCTTGATTAGGCAGCGGATCATCGGTGCTTTCCCCTCGGAACACGAGTTTAAAGCAACCAGCAACAGATCAGAGGTAGCCCGAGCACCAAGCGAAATAAGATACTCTGCGGCGGAAACATGTCCTTCTTGGACGGCCATGCAAAGCGGCGTCTCGCCATGGGAGTCGCCCGCCAACGGGTCAACACCAAGCTGGACAATTCTCTGTATGATGTTCATGCGAGCTTGTTCTTGGACGCCAGGTGGGCGAGGAGGGTGTGTGACAAGCGCAAGCCGCCACAAGGCAGACTCGTTTTTGGCCTCTGGAGATTCTGCAAACTCATCCGTTCGTAGCAGGATGCTTGCAGTGGTGATTGGGATTACGGCGGCAACGTTGTCAACAGAAAGTAAAGGTGTGAACGTATACAGGGGCACAGTGGACCCATATTGCACGAAGAGATCGACGATGGAATAGTTGCGACGTGTGAGAGCGACTTCAATGGGCAGGGCCTGGCCGGGCTCGACAATGTTCCAGCCTTGAACGTTCAGCTTCGCCCCATGCAGTAGCAGTATTCGAGCATGATCGCGCTTGTTGAAATACGCAGCATACAGTAGTGGGTTCACGCCTTCTTTGATCTTGAGTGGGACACGGAGAAATGCGCGTAGGAGTGGAAGCGGAGCAACAGCAACGAGAATATAAAGCATGAAATCGTGTTTTGATGTGGGCCAGCGAGTTGGCATGTGAGACTGTGTGTTCGACGTTGCATGCAGGCATAATATGGTATCCCACACATCAGCATACAGGTTGATGATTCCTTCCAGTGCTCTTATTCCGCGGAAAATTGCCGTAGCTGCCGTAGTTCGTGTTCCCAGGTGTCCAAAGTGATGAATAGCGTCGTTGAGCACGTAGCGGAGAAGGGGCGGAGGGTCAGAAGAGAGACCGTAGTCGTGAGGGATGTAAGTAGATGTCCCACTACCAATTTGTCGTGTTCGTTTAAGGTGAACAGATATGTAGCATATGCACGATTGGGCTAGTTGGAAGTGTGCACGGTTCCATGGAATGTGGTATTCTGAGAGTCCGGTGTTACCAGCAAGTGTGTTGATGAGATATTCCTGCAGAAATGATGAGTCGTCGGTTGACACGCGGACAAATAGTCCCAGCTTACCTTTACGCTAGAGTGAGATAGCGTGACGACGTCCGTCTTTTCTGTGTACACCACTAGACTCCCGCATGCCTCCAGTAATGCACTTCTGTGCATTGGCCCGAAGCTTGAGTCTACGGACCCCTTGCGAACGTCGATTGAAAGCCCCTCTGTAAGCTCAACGAAGCGCAGTGGCCGCGGTGCAGCGACAAGCCACACCAGAGCCCGTTTCGCTAACTGTCCTTTCCGGGTCGTCAAATCGATTGCGGATATTATTCTTCTGTATGTTCCTTCGAGCCCCTCTGGGAGTGTTTCAAGAGCTTCCCGAACATCGTTCGGAGTTGCACATCGGTTGAGCGTGTCGATTGAGCATTGTACCCACCTGAACCTGGGAGACCACGCAACGGATCAGTCTTCCGGCTGGTTATTATACAAGCTTCCTTACAACCCGTCTGCCTTGCGGCACAAGACATCGTAGATCTGTTTCTTGATCTCAGCTTCAAGGTCTCTCAAACTTTGGCAACCAGCAAGTTGTTGGTTGATATGCAGTTTGATGTCCTCCGACAACATGTCCAGCATACCAGGATCATCCATTGAGATAAAGGGGAACCCCGAAAAACAATCCTTGATGACCTCTAGTGGGCGGCTTGTCACAAAAATTCGCACACAAGGCTTGAGCTTGATAAGGCTCTCAAGGAGAGTCTTCAGATCTTTACATTCGTCAAGGGCATCGACGACAAGCAGAGGTCTTCGAGTCAACAAGTATGCGGTGTCATATGCGAATTTGGCCAGGAGCTTGGAATTCTTGAGCGTAGGGCCGCCGCGCCGCTTTTCCTCGATTAAGCTGTTAACGATATCTCCAACACGTTCGACAGCTTCACCACGGAAATAACTCAGCAGTTGGGATAGAAGGGAACGTAGAGCCTCGGCAGAGCCTTGAGAGCGCTCAGTTCGAAAATCACAGTAGAAAAAGGCGAGCACTTCTCCATCGCGCAGCGACTTATTAAGAGTCTCGACGACGGAGGACCTGTGAGCAGAGAAAAGTAAGTCGGATCGGAAACGCCGGGGATGTATGCAATGAAACATACGCCAGCACGGATTTCCCTGAGCCATCTAGGGTCCCGTCAACGAAAGTGGGTTAATGGACCTTGAAGTGTCTTACGTTTGCCCCGTAGCCATAAGAATGAAGCCTCTTCGCGAGTAGGGTCTCTCCATGCCTTGTATTGTGTCGTATCAAACAGCCACTTGCAAGTATTCGGCTGGCGGAGCGACAACATAGCCTCCTGCTTCTCAGTGCAATCCCACCCATCAAGCCATTTCAATATCTCTTCCAATTTTTCCGCTAAAGAGACAGCAAGTGAGAACCACGCACAAACAAATATGAATGATATGAATACCATTTTCCTTCATCTTCCGCTCCCTGTCAGATTTTGTCTCGGGTGCGGCGATTTCGGCCGTGTGTTCACCTAGGTGACTGGCCGTCTCTGGCTCATTAGTGCTAAAAAAACAATCAGGGCTGATCGTCTATGATATCATAAAACATGAATTACTCGACGTCCATCGCGAAGGACGGAGAGCCTTGCTCGGGGGGGCTTGGTCTCCCTTGTGCAATGTATTCTCTGGGAGCGTGTACATCTTGCTGACCAACACCGTTCTCGTTCCTCCTGAGGGGTATTGTCATGCCAAGATCAGACTAACGCTGTCGAGACTCACGAGATGTCCTTCAAAAATTGCGATAAAAAACGAAAATGTATTTCGCGCGAACTGAAGAAATCGAAAGCCTGCTCGATCTTGTTATGCGTGATGGTTCTACTGGGCCTTCTTCGAAAGATCCAGGAAAACCACGAGCCTTCATCCCCGAGCAACGCCTCCATTTCATTCAATGTGTCTAGACACTGTTGCGGTTCACTAGTGTCCAGCCAATCCTGTAGTCTGGTGTCGAACGCAGGCCCCGAAAAAGTTGATTCATGAAGCATTTCGGCGATACCCTCGCAGGCGACGGAAATTTCTCCCATTCCCGCTTCCAGCTGGAAATGAGAACGTGGAACCCCGTTCAGGTCTTCGCGATCAGCATACTGATTGGCAGCAGTGATGACTTTGTTCGAGGCGGATGCAAGTCTGAGTAATATTTTGCGGGAACGTTGCATGTGGCGAGTCAGCGATAAGTTGAGGGCGCGATGTAACTTGCTTGCACCACGTGGACCATGATGGACTCTGTAGTCAATGATGGGCGTCAACGAACGCTTGAGTCATTGAACAACATATATGTACAATGGCTACAGGATGCTTTGCAGGCTTGAGAGATCACCGATGCTTTCGAACGGCCCTCTCCACCAATTCAGTCACCCATACTTGGTTGTCCTGATCCCAAAGTCAACACGAGATCACGATCATTCGAAGGCCCTGCCCTCCAATCAGAACTCATAAAACCTGACAAAAAAAAGGCAATTAAGGGTCCTACAAAAAGGGGTTGGTCTCAGACCAGCCTCAATGACAGTCCTGGAAGGCTGGGCCGTCTTCCGGTTTACTGATCCTCTTTGGTCCTTGGCCACTGCCGGTTTTCCACGACCAAGGACCTGACCATCACTGACAAATGTTACAGTAATGCGATTTCCCTCCAAGCACCCTCTCCGAGTCTCCCGTCTTCGATCCTGCCTTTTTACGATCGGACCCTGGTGTAAGCTTCCCAGCCTCAAGGAAGGAAACACATCAGTGCTGAGAAGTCGAAGGCTGGAAAACTCAATCATCGCTGAGGTGAGCACCCATATCCACCCGAGATTGGTGGAACCCTGCTACCTGTGACACATGACAGGCTAATGCTGAGCCATTTAGACCTTGTACCCGTCGTAACCGTGGCTCCGACGTCGCGGTGTTACTGATGTTGTTGTTCTGTCTTGCTCTTCGAGCTTACCACTTTTCATCGCATTCACACACCCTCTCAATCTACGTTTCTGGTGCCCCGCAGTCGCCTAGATCTCCCTGGGATTTCAAGCGCGGACGTGTGCCGTACCTGGGTATCCCGCGATGCGTTCTCACACGCCCTCTCATCTTGCATCTGGCCCCGCCATTCGTGGCCGAAAAACGCACGTCACCGTTTCACCCACATGCCACCATCCCGTCATCCCGGGAGGGGGCAGCGGAAGAATCCTCCTTAGATAGTAAGCCCGCACACGTTTGTCGATCGGCATTCTCACGAGCCGGCCTAACTTCATTGACAATACCTATGATAGTGTGGCTTGACATGCGTATTGTCTCGCTTATCAGGTGCATGATCACCAATACGTCTGTGGTGTGTATCATATTGACACAAGTACCTAATATCATGACGCTCTGCTGACCATGCCACATATATATACCATCCCCTGGCGCCCGTGGTCTGTCGCTTTTATCCATATCATCCAGCGATGTCGATACCTTGGCCGACAGTCTTTGCCATTGCCATTGGTTGTACTGTTGTGTTCGATGTTGGCCGTCGACGTTTTGGGAATAAGTCTCGCTCTTTACCCCCAGGTCCTCCTGGGCTCCCATGGATTGGGAATGTCATCGGAGTCGATGTGGATGCTCCCTGGTTGGCTTACACTGAATGGTCCAAAAAATATGGTGGGTAGTCAGCCGCTTTGCGACATTCACCCACAAAAATTCCTTTCAGGTGATCTGATCTACTCCCGATTATTGGGAAAGGATGTCATAATCATCAATTCTGAGGCAGTTGCAAAAGACCTACTTGACAACCGTTCTCGCAATTACTCAGATCGACCCTCCCTTTTCGCTATCGAAATGTCAGTTCCTCCGTCGTTTGAGACATATTCTCCCTGAATCTTATTGGGCCATATTATTCTAGGAGTGGACTTGATTTCGCCAGTGCATCATTGCCCTATGGCGATCAGTGGAGGCTTCACAGGCGATTCTTTCACCAGACCTTCCGGGCTGAGGCTATCCCTAGGTTTCTGCCGTTACAGAATCGTAAGGTGCACCAGCTTATGCGGCGACTGTTGGAATCCCCGGATAGATTGGAAGAACATGTATTTGAGTATATATCCAACTTTCTTTCGCTCGCTTCGAAACCTGAAGTGCCTCGTGCAGGTATACCGCGTCGGTCATACTAAATTGCATGTACGATTATGACCCCAAGTCCGGAAAGGATAACCTTGTCCGTATCGCCGCGAGAGTACTTGAAATCGCCGTGCCTGCCATCCGCCCCCATGTCGCAATCATCATCGACGCATTCCAAGCGCGTGAGCAATCCATTCCTTCTCTTCGTGATCTCATGTGGACCATAAATACAAGTTTTGAACCTCCCGTCATGGTTTCCCGGGATGTCATTCAAACAGAAGTTAGCGATTGCAAGGAAATGTTCCCAGGAATACCTCGAGAAACCATTCGAGTATTCGATGAAGAAATTGGTGAGGAATTCAAGCAAGTATATGCTCGAGAAATGTCAAACCGTCATCTGTATAGGTAGACGGTAGTTCCTCACCGTCGCTGATTGGCGATGCGCTTCAGAAACGGGAAGAGCAAGGTTTTGAATGCGAGAAAGACGCAACTTGGATGAAAGGACTGAAGGGAGCAGCGGCAACAGGCTTTTTAGGTTAGCCACCCATTTCTTGGTTGCATCTTTCATTCATGGAGACTGTTAGCTGCATCGGGGACTGTACGCGTCGTGTTTTCCCCTGAGTTACTTATCACTGACTCGGAGAGCATCCAATAATAGTCAAACTCTGTCATCTTGACATTTTTCCTGATGATGGTGGCCTTCCCAGAAGTTCAAAAGAGGGTCCAGGCACAGATTGATGCCGTGGTTGGCAGAGACAGACTCCCGACGCTTGAAGACCGACCTGCATTGCCATATTTAGATGCCGTTATTCGTGAAACGTTCAGGTATAGCCCAGTCTTGCCCATGTGTGAGCAGACCTTACAGGTTCTCCTTATTCGTCGTGACTGATGCGTCGGTCATCAGCACTTCCCCATGCTAGTATCGATGATGACGTCTATGAGGGATACCATATCCCGAAGGGTATCCATCTTGCTTGATGTTTTACTAAACGCAATCTGACGCGTCCCTAGGTGCTATGATCTTAGCGAATGTTTGGTCAGCATAAGTTGTTCCGTCTGTCATTTGAGCTCATACTCTTTAGGGCGATGACCCGAAACGAGGAGATATACCCCAATGCTAACGAATTCATCCCGGAACGATTCTTGAACGAGGACGGTTCCCTCAAATCCTCGAATATTGAGAATATCGCCTACGGGTTTGGCCGACGCGTATGCGTAGGCAGACACTTCGCAGACGTGTCCGTGTGGTTAAGCCTTTCCATGGTTTTGGCCACGTTTCAGATACTGCGTCCCAGAGACGAGAACGGCGTCGAGGTTGATGTGGTTCCGAAGTTCATGAACAGTCTCGCAGTGCAAGTCATTCCTCGAACTTTCTCGAATCCGACATGACCCCAGATTGACTCTACTTGCAGCCACCCGTCGCCATTTCCGTATAGGCTCAAACCCAGGCTTGACGCTGCAAAGTTAGAGCAGCTTATCAGTGCTAGTGCTTCCTAGGAGTGTGGTGCCGCGATAACGTCAACCACCCTATGTCCATGCCAAGCCTGATTCACTATGATGACTCGTTCCTGAATCAAATTGCACATCCATTCTATGACTTTGATTCGCTGATGAAATAGACCGGAGTTGTGGTATGTACCACTGCCGTTCATCATGCGTTCATGCGCCATAACGAGCGATCAGAGTGTAGGAAGTATCTCCATCATGTATGCACCTCATAGATATAGCCGTTATGATTTCCATCAAGTTTCAGTCGCACACACCTGAGATATATCATGACCCTCGTTCCGAGTGCTTTGGTGAACCCGAGCTATGTAACCTTGGCGATCAACGTTTCAACTCTATGATTCACGCCAACAATACACGCGCTCTTCCGCTCCACACTTCATCCAAGCAGCTTCGAAACAAGACTGACACCGACTCGCTCGCTGACTCGAGCGTCATCGCGCATCTTCTCTGCTGCCATTGCGTGCAACATACACCCGTAATAATATTCCCCCCACATACTATGGTGGTGATCATGTTGGGTACGGTCATATTCTGGGACGGGCTGTGTGCTGGCAACTTGCGCCGCTTCTCTCGCAGATATTTAACTCCCAGTCTCTTTGTATGGGTGCACGTTGATCGAAGCTGCGGATCCTATCCAGTTCTGCCAGACCCAGTCCGCGCATTTTCGTTCTTTGTAATGCAAAGCTAGTATCTTCTGATTCACGCATTTCCCCCGAGTACACAAGATAACTGTGAAGTACGACAAACGTCGTCGTCTGTCACAAAGTTGTGTCGTTTAAATGGATGTGATGATACACCTCATTAAAGTGATTCCGTCATGCATACATCGGCTTTCAATCTATTCCTTTGCGAACCCTGCCTAACCCGGTTGGCCACCTCGCAGATTCAATTTCACAGAAATGTAAAATGTACCTTCAAACGACCATTCTTTTAATTCCTGGCACGTAGCGTGTCTTCGTCGCCTTCGTTGGGCCAAAATTCTGCTTCAAGCTCGACGACGCGCGCCCATATCTCCCCTGCACGGACGAGTGCGTCGGACGCGCTCCGACCGGCTAACGGTTGGCCAGCCATGACGGGGGCAAAGTAATCGTTCACAAGGTCGCCGAGCCCCTGTACGAACTGTACAAAGTCGGGGTTGGAGCTGGACCAATTGTAAGAGAGGTCTCTGATCGCCCTGGCAGTGAGGTCCGCCTGCGATCCATCTTCCACGGTGGACTGCTTAGGCAGGGAGTTATAGACGGTGGACCATGCGTCCAAGTAGACCTGCAATCAGGTCTGATGAGCAAACAAATGAACGACCCGGTCCATAACGCTTCAGACCTTTTCCATGGCCCACAAAAAGACAAGGCCGTCTTCGAGGGACGCCAAGGCGCTCACCCTTGCCATCTCGGCGGTGTAGTCCCGAGTCGGTTTCCGCTCATGCCAGTCGTCATAGGCGAGGGGAAGACCATAAGTGCGTGCGGTAGTGTCGAAAAAGGCGACTTCGCGTACGATGTTGGTGAGGCACCCGACGAGGAGTGTGAGCGTGCGAGTGGCGAGCGGGTCAGCTTTGTGTTCGTCGAGTGGGATCTTTGTGATGAGCTGGGCGATGAAGCGGGGGTAGGCTTGGGCGGCGTAGATGCGATCCTGGGAGAGGTAGAGGGCAAGACGCGTGGATGGAAGAGACAAGGTACCTGCTGATTTGAGGAACGGGTGCTCAATAGCAGACGTGTAAGGCGTTGGCGTGACGAGTGCTGTGAGATGGTCAGTGAGTAATGCCATCGTAATAGGGGTATACACGTGACTGACTATTAATGTAATAATCACGTGATCGAACTGTGTCACGCGTTTCCTATTCGAGTCGCGTTCTCCTCGTTCTGACATGGATCAACAAATCTGGCAGTGGACACTCACAAAAGATGCCATCGCACCCTGCTTCGTACGTGACGTCCTAGAAATGCGTCAACCAACAAATCCAGGTTAGCTCTTGGCTGGCTTTTCGTTACATCCGACTAACCGTACCCTATCAGACTACGACTTTTTCTGGCTCGGATACACCCCATGCCGGACTGTACTTCTTGTCGGAATGGTTGTTGCAGTTCAGAATTACGATAAGCGTGCCATCTACACCAGTAAGTTCCATCTATGTCTCCTTCCCGATATACTGACCGTACGTCCAGTCGACGATGGAACAGCCGTTATCGATTGTGTCCTTCGCCATCCACCGCCAACCCTACACACCCAGCCACCCCTTCGCTCCATTAGAGGTCCGAGTACAAATCCTAACATCCAACGCCCATCGCCGAAGAAACAACGCGTCGACAAATCCAAGGCTCTCGAGTCAATGGGGCCTCCACCCCCCATAACGGAACCTGGTTATCCTGTTCGCGTCGTTGGTAGGGTTTCACGGCACTACCAGTCCAAGCAGATACATGCGGATTCGATTGGTGCGGTTCCCATTGTTCGTCTGCACTTACGTTGCTCATCCACGCGTACAGGCCTGTGCCCTTCCTCCCTTGACGAAATTGCACACTTGGGGCGTGTCATCGACCTCCACAAGACAAAGTACTCCCTCGCTGTTCCTTTCGTTCCGCCTCCTGAACCCACTTCGAGCGCCGCTTCATCAGATACGCCGGCACCACGAGTCGGCGCGGATGCGGGTGCCAATGTCTTCTCCAATACGTCGCTTTCGTCGCGTCCTGGTCCCAGCACCGTGCCGTATACTCTCCCCGCACCACCACGTATCTCAATGCCGCTCCAGGACCGAA
This sequence comes from Wakefieldia striispora, assembly GCA_038090475.1. Lineage (NCBI taxonomy): Eukaryota > Fungi > Basidiomycota > Agaricomycetes > Agaricales > Hymenogastraceae > Wakefieldia > Wakefieldia striispora. Next base: position 5,416 of record JBBPMU010000247.1, on the reverse strand, counting down.
ATAGACCCCCACCTCTACCGATGCAAGCCCACTCCCATCACGGATACACACATGCCCCGTCCTCTCCCACTGCATCATCCATAGCGTCTTCAACACCCTCTAGTCCATGTAAACCATCTAGTCCCGTCAAAGCACACGAGGTAAGTCTTACCAACAATCGACCCATCCAATCCATTGACGTTGCCATACGTGTATCAGTCACCACGCAAACCCAAATTACGACACCCGTCGCGTCTGCATACGTGCGATCTCACAGCAAACACGTTCCGACTGTACCTCAAACATTACATGGACAACGCCCCACCTCCATTCTTAGTTCCTACTTCCAGGTCTTCTCCATGCCGGAACACGCGTATCGGGCTCGTGACACCGACGAAACGTACACGACGACCTGATGATGACGAGGACAATGAATCAACGCCCCGCCCCTGCCGAGGCATCGGCACAGGTGACACCAGTACTAACGACGGTGACAATGACAAACAGGATAACGAGGATGGACCAACGCTTGGCTTCACGCTCTCGCATCTTCGACGTGTACCTGAGTTGGCGTTACTTGCCTCACGCGTTGTCCGCGCCGAACAGCGGAAGCGTGAAAAGGCCGAACGCGACAAAGAGCGGACAAACACCAGTATCGCAGCAGCAACGTCGGCATCCTCAAGGTCAAACGGGCGTCATAGATCTGCACCCTCTGCGAGCGGACTCGGTAGTGGAACAGTCGCAGACCCACCGCGGAAAAAGATAAAACGGCTGTTTTCGTGGGCGGTCGTCAAATTGTACCAAGAAGGGAGCATCGTAATCTGGGATGGCGATGTGCGGCCGTTGCCAGCACCCCCGCCGCCTGTCCCCGAAGGTTCCAACGGCAAAGGACCAGACAGGAGCGAGAATGGGCTCTGGAAGAGCGCAGATGATACGCGGAGTACGCTGGACCGCCCGTATACCTCCAACGAATCTGCGTCTGCGTCCGCCTTCTTGCCTGCCTCGATATTGTATACGTCGTCCGCATCCGTGTCGCTCTATTCGCACTATCACGCACCGCGACGACCCGAACGCGATGGCACTGGGACTTGTGCAAGGAACGACGTGGTAGATGCGGATGCGGACACGGGGGATTTGTCGGATCCGCCTGTGGATGAAGAGGCGTACGTGCCGCTCACGCCGCGACTATTGGCGGGGTATGTCAGAGACACGATGGATAGGATGCGTCGTGGGCATCGACGTGACGATGGGAACAGAGGGACGGGGCCAGTGCCGGAGGAAATCTTGGGGTATATGCAACGGTCGGATGCACGGTGGGCAAGGGTCGGTGTGTGGGCTGTAGAAGAAGCGTTGGCAGTGTTGAAGGCGGCTGCCAGTAGGTGAATCATGATGGATATGCCCCGATGCGTCATTTTGCGTTGTCCCGCTGGTGTGATTGTGATGCTTGCGAATGTGGTAATGACATGTCTAGGACTCGGAATACACATATTGCCATTGTTCGTCCGCGCAATGTGCAAAAGAATATGACTCACTTGGCAATGAACGTTGAACGTATCCATTTGCGTCGAGATCTGGATCGGCCCGAGGCATCAGAACTACCCTTGCATCTCGGACTTCATGGGCCGAAACCGCACTGGGCCAACGGAGGGCTCGAGGCAGACATCCCAAAACTTCCGTCATATCACTCTCATTGACACCTCCTTTGGCAACGAAATCTAGTGCATAGTAAGTTTAGTCATGGTGCAGGTACTGCGCTGTCATGAGAGTTCGAGGTCCGTCCGACATTCGTCTGCATGTGTACGTGTGGCCCCGCATCTGTTCGGTTCCAGTATAATAGTTGTTCGCTCATTGCTCCCGTCTTTCCCTAGTGTTGAGCTGGTCTATATCTATCGTCCAACATGCTGTGAGAGCTGCAGGCCTTAGTGAACGTGACATACACATACTCCCCTGGATATAGCGAGCAGGATATTGGTAGAACTGGTACAAAGGGTTCTTGTGGACTCTGAAACGCCAATCTAAACCACGGCATCGTGTGCTTATTCCAGCCCCATCCAAGTGATTGGAGGTATGTGCGATAACAAAAAACTCGCCAGCACCCAACCTATTTCCCCAGCATCGCGGTCATCGCCCTTTTTCCTAGCCCGCACGAGGACGAGACATTCCCTCTGGTGTTCCGAGGCCACTCTCGGAGGGTCTACAAAAGTGGATATAGGCCCAAAGTCTTGCAACACGTCGAATGGGTCACCAACTGCGAGTGTGAAGAATGGGTGGCCACGATATGTAAGGTCGGCAGGGGGTAACCATGCCAGTGGGTGAATCGCTCGGGTAAAGTATAGGGGTCGGGCTGCAGGATCAAAATGAAACTCTTCTGGTGGGAGGTTTTCATCTGATGTTGACCGGTGTTCGTCGGGTGGTAGGCATTCGTCCGGGGTTGACTAATCCAGCCGATCTTGACTTTGATCAGCAATTTGACTCTGAATCTGATCCTCTGTTGGCACTGGGTGTAGATTGGACGGGTTTATTGAATGATAAAGGTTATACAAAAATTAACCTACGATGTACGTTGGATGCCTCTAGTGAGTATTGGATGGAACTCTCGTATAGAACTCGGCGGGGTCTTGTGAGACTTCGTGCTAGTACCCCGGGCCTCTGCCAGAGGGAATACCTTGGTGTAGGCTACTAGGATTCCGTTTGTAATGTGAGCGACCAGGAATATGATCCAAAACCATAACATCACATGCCGATGGGAGATGATATATCCTCTTCCTACGGGACATTCCTGTCACTGATCCAAGACTACTTAGTACTAATATATCACTGCCTGGTTCGGTTTGACGGCGAAAATTAGCTTGAAGTCACGGGTGTCGACAATCGCAAAAATTTACAGTAAGTGTCGACGGTCACTCGGGAAATTCCGAACCACGGCGAACGGCGGCGTCGGGAAGTCCGATCGACCCGTCAAAGACACGAAGGTCTTACAACATACTAGCCACGAGTTTGGGTCCACTAGCGGCTTTATTGACGTGAACTCGAAGTATACAATGATGAATGAGAGATTCGGATGGAACTGGGCCAAAGGCTTTTCTGGGTGTGTCAATGGTACCAATGCTTCACTAGTTCTCCCAGATCTCCAGTACTTGGACACTGACGTCCTCCAAAGATGTCAACTGCAACGGGGAAAAGAAGATCTCCTTGTCAACAGCCACTCTCCTGTATCGCTCGACAGATTCCTCCACAAACATAAGTGCTTTGAATCCCTGTTCCAGGTGTACGATCAACCTCAACGCTCGAGTATGTTCGTCTCCCCCACCTTGACGGAGGTGAGCCAAGAGGTCGTTAATCCATGGATACACGAGCAATGTTCTCCTCCCCGGCGGGAAAGGTGTACTTTCAGTCTCGATCTCAACTTCACCGAGAGCTGCTATCTTGGCGAGGTAAGCAGTGACCTTATGTCCATGTCTGGAAGTATCCATGGTTGTAGGAAATGTTATGCAGGGGAGACTGAGACGACGATCGGTGAATCGTAAGTGTGAGCTCCAAAGAGACAAGTCATTGCACAACTTGATTGCGTCTTGTTGCAGGTCTGGTGATGATGCCAGCAATGTTGCAAGGCGTTTGCCCATCAGTTCGTCGGAAATGGAGGGTATTGTATATGGCGATCGCTTGTACACAGAGAGGTTGGCAGGGACAGAGCTGTTGAACTTCGATGATTCCCCATTCCAGTCGAGGACTGTAATCTCCTTCCGCCGAGACACAACCTCCTGTAGGAGGAGGCCAAGAGCGATTTCGGCATCTCGGGAGTACTCAGCATCCAAATCGCTGTCAAATATTCCAATCAATGAGTACGCGACATCCACTTTTACTGTTGCTTCTCGACTTGAAGCCAAGCGTAGCCTTGTGCGTACGGTGAGTGCCCTCGGAGAGAAGTGAACAAGAGCATCTCGAGGGATGTCAATGGCTTTTGCTAGCGCTTCGACAATCTCAAGAGAGTTCTTATGGTTTTGGTGTGGGTCATTGTGATATAGATTCCACCCTCGATCGTAGAAACGGATGGTTCTGGGCGCCAAAAGTTCTTGCAGTGTCCACGCCCGGAACATCCATCGATTGTGCTCGAGGGCGCGAGAGCCAGGCGGACAGGACATGGATACATCCGCCAGGAGGACTAGCGTGAGTGCGGAGTGATAGTACCATTTGTACATGAAGCGAATTGACTTTCCATACACTTCCTTGTCCTTCTTGTCGATGCAGCACGTATCGCTCCACGACCATCGATACCGTTCTCGGCCATCCCGAACCATTTCACAGAACTTGCGCAATTTGACGTTCTCGGGCGATGGGGGAAGCTCGTACACTGGAGTTTCTGAGATATCATCGAAAGATGGTTCTTTCCCTTCCCATGTATGCGAGAACATGACGTAGCAGAAGTATCGTTCTACCACCTGTTTGATGCTTTCGGTGTCGAGTGTGGTGGATGTACACGAGACCAATTCGTAAAATACTGGATCATCTTTGAAGGTGCGTCTTCGTGCAGCACTATTGCACAGTGTTCCCTTTTCGACGTCGATCAGCACAAAGGGGCACTTCTCGAAGATAGCGTCCGTTTGCTCATTGATAACTGCCATTGCCTTGGAGTACTTGGCGCGCAACTCTGAGTCGCGTAGTTACATAACGGCTGGTTCTTAGGCAAATATGGGCGCCACTCACCGCCGATCTCTCGATCGCCTGTATCCTCGAGTCTGAGAATCGCGCCCAGTGCTGTGACCGCTTCTTTATAACGCTGCAAGGTGTGCAGTGCCGCATGCCTCAGCCTGTATGCCCTAGCACACAATTGGTCCTGCTCAATGGCCTAGAGTGCGGTTATCATTGAAGGCAAACAATCATGCGCGATAAATGATATTACCCAATTTGCATCGCTCAAGGCCCCTTCCCACATGTGCATAAACGCTCTACCTTTGCTCCGCTTAACGTAAAGACGAACGGGCCTTGAGGGATAGCAAGACAATGTGTCTAACCACTCCATAATCGTTGCGTCTGTTGTGTGGTTCAGGGCAATGTCGGTAGGATGCTCCCCCGGACGAAGACGACCTGTATCTGCCACGAGTCATTCCCACAGGTCTCGCAAAAGTAGCGCACAATCTCACCCGAAACGTAATCAGCCAGCATCAGAGCCTCAGTATACCATTGAATGGCTTCATTATACATGCCGCAGCACATCGTTTGATCACCGAGCTTCTCTAGGGTGACCAAAATCGTCGGATATGCCACACTATTAAGCACAGACCCTCACCACAAAGCGAGCTCAGTGTTGCCTTGGCTCGACTCCTCAGTTCATCAATCATGAGCGCCAAACCGTGGACATCCCAACCAATTAGCTTGCAAGGCGTGTTAACATATCAGACGGACACAATTTCAGGCATGAACTCTTACTAGTAGTAAC
>JBBPMU010000246.1:0-35166 GCA_038090475.1 Wakefieldia striispora | reverse complement strand
AAGTATTTAGAAACTTGCAAATATGATTTGTACTATACATACATTTGTACTTGAATAAACTGCTACAAACCAAAAAAAAATCTGACCTTACAACAAGGCGAAGCCTTGAAGCCGGTGAACGCCTAGTACTGCCAGTTATCGGCGAAATATAGGGTCTGATAAATAGTATGCTTACGGGAAATATGGGTGAGAGCTTGAGAGTGTTGTAAAGCAGAAAGTAAATCAATGATGGCAGGTCCATACATGATACAACTTACATCGAACACATTATAATGGCTCTCGGGCATTGTTCCTACTTCTCTGTGCCGGGAACGTGGATCGATCGATTCACCAACAACCCACTGAACGATATTTGAGGCTCGAGCTTTAAAAATTTGACTCTCGGACAGTTCATTTTAGAACAGTCACGGTGACACCAGCACTGTCAACGTTGAAGATATGGAGCCACAAAGTTTTGTGTAGGAGATATCCAGTGAGAGTCAATCCACTAGCAGGTTTGCTTACACAAACCTGCTTAGTGTTCCCGGGCCCGAGGAGCAACGATGGTGGCAAGACGTGCGGGTGGGACGGGCTTCCTATGGATTACTACTGCTAATAGGTCCGCACGAATAGATGTCGGAATCGACAGTTCAACATATCACCGCTCAGCGTACATCCTGGTTTCGGCGCCTACTCCTATGCTATAAGTACCGCAGTCGCTTGTCTCGCTTTCGTTGTTCCCGTGTCACGAGGCCCGGATTCTAATGGGCCAGCGAGTCGTGGAAGTTACCTATTTATACTATCCCCATGACGACGATACGTTACACGCCGTCACAGGTCAATCCCATCGAATGTATTTACAAAATATTATTTTGTTCGATACAAGTTGCAAGTTGCAGTTTGTTCAGAAATCCGAATTGATCCTGTGCTCGTTGGTCTGTCTGTGTTCACTCCATATGCAGTTACAAGTTATAGACAGATCTTATGTTCGCCACGATACCAATTGCCTCTTCTCATGGATCTGACACCGTTACTCAATCCAGTTGAATTGATACGCTGCGGGAACGGGAACGTGGTAGAGTAGTATGTCATAATCCAAGACAGCTTTCTCACTACGTGGCCTTCCCGATAGGAAAAAAACTAGGCGATTCAGATACTACTAAACGTGATCACGAGAGGAGACCGAGTCTCCGGATTACGATACTCATCACCGGACCTGAATACTAGATGGAAAGAGGAAAGTGATATGATCACATGGGGAGTGGGGTAACGATGACGGCAGTTGAGATTGTGAGTCCACACTGAACGAAGTGAGGGAGCTGGAGAGGACTTCTGGCAGTACAAGGATAAGTAGTCAGTAGTTGGAGTACGAATATCAACCTGAATATCAAGTTGTCGTGAATGAGATTTCGAAGCATTGCGTTGTACTACGGACCATGCTGGCACCAACGCCGCAGTAAGTGGTGACGAGAACACCGTCACAGGACCACTTCATTCCGGGTCTTGGTAGTCTGGTGACCAGTTCAATCCCTTGGCGAAAACGTCCTCATTTTCGTGTCGGAGTTTCGCAAACTTCATCTGAGTAGTTGGCCAGCTGGTCGTGTATATCCCCAAAAGGAGCGCAACAGAAATTGTGTCTGAGATGTGATTTAGGACTGCACTATGGGACGAGCGCGGGATGAGCGGAGAGATGACTAAATCACGCTCAGTCAGCACTCGAAGGGTTACAGTTTGAACTTAGGTTCTTATTGAAGGGTGACCTACGTAACTTCCATATCGGCGACGCTCCCTGGGGTTTGATACAAGTACCGCCATATGCTTGACCATATATGCATACCCTCTCGAGAACGGCCCCGAGTCACTTGCCCGTTCCTGGATCCGATCCTATTTACTCACTTGAGCTCTCCCAAGCCCAACAACATACCAAATCCGTACTGGAAAATTCAGGTCACCGTGAGGCAAATGCCCGAATCCGTGGTACTATAAGAAGCGGAGCAAGGGACCCATGGCTTCAAATCCCCCACCCCCGTGACCATTAATCACTTGCACTCCTCTCTCCTGTTACACTGTTACCATGAGGGAACTACCTATCGAACTCGTCGGCGTCGTAGTCGAGAACGTATCATCCGCCTCTGACCGCCTCTCACTGCGGTTGGTCAACTCTACGTGTCACCATCTTGCTACACCACATGTATTCCGCGAGATACACATGAGGAATAGCGTCCAGAGCGCGCAAAACTGTCAAAACATCCTTGCTTCCCCCACTCTCGCCGTTCACGTACGCGGAGTTGTCTATGATCAGCGTGATCATACACAGTTTTGCCTTCTTCCTCCAGCTGACGGTATGTTCTTTCCGATGCGGTTTTTTCAACGACTGATGTAGTCTTATAGCAGGCCCTTGTGATGAACTTGAGATCGCAGAGCTTGAGGAAGCTCTTACAGAGACCTTGACTTCACTTCCGGGTTTCAAGAATCTGGAGAGGGTCGTTCTCAACTTTTGGCCTTCATTCCGCTCCCAATCTGGTACTGAGATCCACGAAGCCCCCTATTGGTTCACCCTTCGTCAGACCACCGTCCTCCATGCGCTCCATCATGCAATCACCTCGTCTCGTCTCCGCTCACTCACCTTGAACAATGTGGTCCTGCGGTCGCCGGGCTATTATGAGTTTGTCGCGTCTGTGACGAACTCTCCATTGCACCACCTTTCCATGTCTGTCGTCGCAAACTCAGTACTAAGTGACTGGTCGGGCTCCAAGGTTCTCAATGGTTCTCTCGGCTCGCTACTTCCGCCCTCCAATCTCAACCTGAAGTCCCTTGTCCTACGGAGTCCACAGGGCCTCTGTCATAGTCTCAACACACAGCTTCGTTCTTTCAACTACCCTGCCCTCGAGACACTCGTCCTTGAGAATATTGTCTTCGATCCCACACCCTCTGCCGATGGTGTCGAGGACTTCATTATTCGACACAAGGCGAGCCTACGCCGTCTGGAACTTCGCTCGTGTTCTAGCTACGCACCCAGCACAGAAACCCCTATCCGAAGATGGTCCACGATTTGGGGTCGCTTTGAAGAGGAACTTGTTTTTCTCGCGGAGATAGTGGTCAGCGATACTACCCAACAGGGTTATGCGTTACTAGATGATACACGCGGATACATCCCGCACCCATCACTTTCAGTAACGCAGGAGGACGAAAAGAGTTACTCGCAACTTAGCGACCGTGTGAATCTACGGCCGATTCTCGTCAAAAAGGACCCCTGAATGCATCTCTTCTTGTCCGCTCACACAAAGTCATACTCCTCTTTACTGCCACACAGATACCCACATTAACTGCTCTGATCCTCACCGTGTATCATAGTGTACAGCATTCCCATGTGATAGCTTTTTCTCGCTATGTCTGGCACATATCTCCAAAATGAAGAAGCATCACTTTGATACTATTGATATCTATTCGGAACGTTCCGACCATTGAAATTTGAAAGAGCGCTCGGAGTCAGAGAGTCACGGATGAGAGTAGCAAATTGTTGTACCTCAAGATGAAACAAACGACGCACAAACGGATAAACAGCAACCCCGTCCAGCGATTATAGATAAGACGAAACAGCAAACGAAAGGAGATGCCTTACTCCGTGGGGCGGACCGCGGATGTTCGCGCAGCACAGAACGTTCGTCGTCCACGATTCACGGAGACCTTCTCCGCAGTTATTTTCATGCGCTTAGGGAGATTGACTTGCTGCGTGACTTCGAAGAACGTAATGCATCTCAGGCGAGTCCCAAGTAGTACAACTTGAGTGGCTACCCTGCACTCACAAGACGAAGGGACGACTCCCGCAGCAACAGACTTTGGGCAAGCAGGGTAAACTTGTCCGCAGTATCGAACCATCGATCGAACAATCTTTGGACTCTGGACCCGGCCTTCCATTCGAAATGTGCATACTAGTACTGCGGGTGTTATCATCCATTTGTGACATTCGAGCCAGAATTCAATCGCTGAGTGCATTGCCCTGGTCGGTGGTCTCAGTGACGCGGGTTTTCTAGCTGGGCTTCTTCGCAGAAAAGATCATCTCAGATCCGATAACGGAAATCCCTCGTTTTCCGCCGCCTGCTTGTAATTCTTATCATTATTAACCATTTTATAGCACACTGAAGATTCATGTCACGTTGCCAGATACGGTTGGTAGAAGGCTAATTGGAACTTCTCCGCTCCGCAGTATCGCACAACAGCAAATACCCGAACGTTGCAGGTTCTTCGGAAGGGCGCGACTCGAAACTAGACCGCTCAGGGAGAACTCAGGAGTCCTCGAGAGTATGCTGCGCCGCGTAGAACGTGGGTAACGTTCCGAGCTCACGGATCCTCAGGGATACGCGATCGCAGGTAATATGGTCTCACTGATTACCACATTCTGAAAAAAGGTAGCGGTTTGCCAAGGGGTTATGCCTCGTTTTGCTACCCAAGAAAGCGTCACACATGCCACGCTGTGGATCGAGGTGCTGAGTGACTTTCGCTATCGAGGTCCCTCGAGACAGTGCTGCTTATGCTGACACGTCTACCTCGATCATAAACAGAGGGATTTCTGCGATCGCGATTTCATCCGATGACTCGAAACACGAAAAGACAAGGCGGCGTGGTCACCTGACCCTCCATTTCCGTGGACGGATCATGATGCGTGACATCGGACATGGTCGGACGCCCCCAAACCGCACTTTTTTTTTAATCAAGGTTGCGGTGAGGCATACCCTGATTCCCGAATTTGGTCCTGTCACGGATCGCGTGACAGACCCTGCCAGCAACACATAACAAAACGACTTACCGGTGTCCACGCCAGGAAATGGTTATGTGTTGTCGCGGGAATGAGCTTGGACAGGTCGCGTTTACTGCGGGCCTTGACTCCAGGTCCTTCTCAGTCACAGCGAGAATGGTTGATTATTGCGCGGATTAATCTCCCTTGGTGAACCGCTTTTGACTACTCCGCACCGGTTCGCTCGGGACCCGTTTCGCCGAAACCTTGAAATATGACGCAGTGTAGCACTGCCAGTGGAACATGCTCGGACGACCACCCGGGTGACGTCCATGAGGTCCCAGACTCCATTGTGGGTTAGCGACGTAAGGTTCATTGTCGACGAGTCTACTCACGCAAGTAGCTGCTGCGATCAACTCCTGTTATGCTGTGCGCATTGTACTATTCTTGGGTGCGTTCATCAAAGAGGACGAAAAAAGCAACACGTAGGGGAACGTGTTTCTTTCTTTCTTTTCGCATCCTACGACTGGACAAGGCTGAGTCGTAAGTTTCCAGAATATCAGAAATCACGCCGGTCATTAAAGGAGTGTGCAGGGGTGGGGCAGGAGGTGTTGCGTTATGTTGCCTAGGAAGGTGTTGTCCCCCAACTGCGATTGACTCGCTTCTCCCGTGACATTGCAATCCTCTGCCCAGGATTGGCTATAATCATTGCTTGCCATCGATACTTACATGATAATTAAGGACTGAAGTGATAATGTATCATGACGAGATGAAAAGCTGGTTAATGTACCTCAAACTCGCCGACGGTGATTATCATAACGTCCTGGTATATGATGGGGCCTGAGGACCGCTGTTGTCTAGATGTAGTATAGCCCGCATCCTCACCTTGATCAAGTAACCGCATAACGTTATTCTGAAACACGTTTTCCAGCCTGCAAAAGATCGAAAGCTGAGGGTCTTCTCTGTTGATGTAAGTATGATCATGGTGAACGCCTAGTTGGGGAGAAGGGTAAAACTTTGTGTGACATACCGCATTACAATGAATAGAAAAGTATTGCCTCTCCGATAACTTGCTCTGGGATCTAGGTTCAGATAACTGCAGCCATCAGTATGTCACGTTTCATGAGATTTCATCAGCGAACCAGACGACGATGTCAATCAAGGTTACCGTACGAAGTCTGGGCAGGTTTGCAATAGAAAATCGTATCCCCGTCCAAACGGCCATTGCAAGCACCGAATGTCTGGCGAAGAGGCACCAAGCTGAAGCGTTGGTCGTGTGGTGGATACGGCGATTGGGTGTGAGAATTAGTACCCACAAGTGCATTCGAACCCACCAGTACGGATGGTGACTCTTTTGGATGCAAGACTTGACTTCTCCGCCTTTTGATATTAGCCACCAGTCGTACACGGCTACGGAGATGTGTTTGTCGGACCTCGTGGGCACCGGAATGCTGACATCGTTACCCTGTCGGGAGGTTGCGCAATACTAAGGCACGAACATTGTCCTAGGGCTAAGTGAGGTAAAGTGAGTGGAACGGGTGAGTGCCCGACGGTCGGAAAGCGGCCTCCATCAGGCCGTGCCAAGATCGACAGGAGAAGGTGATGATGGGCCTTGAGAGATATGTCTCTCCAAACACCGTACCAACCTGAGAGGATTCGGCCATGGTTTCTGACCAGGCTGCGGAACGAGGTGGCTTGCCTTTCCTCAAAGTCGTGCAGATGTCCCCAGAGTGAGCGCGCAATCATTATAATCAACCGAAATGATGATAGTTGTCGGTTGCTCAAACACAGAAATAATGCGATCGGTGAACGTTGATACACAGCAATAATAGCAAGAGGTCGATGGAATGTGGACAAAGAATGCGACCATGACAATTGTGTCCCAGAGCTCGTAAGTAGACGTAAGTGATGCGATGATGATAGCACGTTACATGAGGTATGACACGGAGGAAATACAGGCAGACCATAATGAAACGAAGCAAGATTGTCCATTCATAGCGATTCAACCAGCAATGCATAGCTCTCTCCGCCATTCGTGTCGATCGGATGTGCTTGGAGCGACACGTGAACCTTTCGCCGCTCGAGAGCGCACTGATTCCATACTTGGATGAGTGCAAGAACTTCCTGCACCGGACTCCGTGCGAACTTCCCGTCGTAGACACTACCAAAGGCGCGTGAAGGGAATACGCGGTGGGCGAGCAACGGTGTCACAGGTACACGCGACCCGACTGCACTGCGCCCCTCGCTCGAGAGACGCGCCGCGATGCCGAGGTCTTCAAGAAAGCGGATCCAGTCTGCGCGGGTGATCCCATGTCCCTCAAGTATGTTGCAGGGATAGAGAGCGAGAAAACCGTCTGTGAGACTCTGACTGACCGCAGGGATCAAGAAAGGAGGGAAGTTAAGGGATCTGATGTGCAGAGGAGAGAGCGTGGAAAAGCAGGACGGGGGTGGGTCGAGGGGTCGCCTGTGCATCGGTGAGAACAATGGTTTTGAGACATGCTCAGACTGTGATTTGCAACGTGTTTCATCGGACGAAAATGATCCGTGGAGAGTTGACAAAGACATGATATCGGCGAGGTTTCTGTCCTCGGGTTGCTCTGATAGGCATTGCCTGATACGCGAATTGACTATCATCGAGTCGTGTGACATGTCTGCAGTTACAACGCCCCAAGGGCATCCTAAGACGACACTGACGACGATGAAATGGTGGTACGCACCCCTCTACGTGATGACGAGGTTCAAGTTAATCGTGCCAGCGGAGGGCAACACGTGCCTATTATTACATAGTTAGTCAAACCGTCCTTATTCCAGTCTCATTTATTCAGACTTTGTATTCTTTTTTCTTCAACGTCGCCGACGTCGCTCAGCCCAGAGCAGCGACAATGCGTCCACTTACGCTCCATGTCTCCGCTCTCAGTGACTCCGAATATGATTTCTACACCACATCCCTTAGCGACCTCGCAACAGACGCCCCCAACAGCGGCGCCCACTTCCAAGGCACCTCACACATTCGCGACGACACTCAATACGGGCGAACTTCTGTTGGCGTGCGCGAAGCACGCGCGTGGCTTCGTGGAAGATATTCTGATATCCCGGCGTCCGACATTGATGCCGTCAGTTCTTCCATTACACCGACCCGTTTCCCAACTGAAACTCTGCTTTCCCTCAACCATTCGTCTAGATCCTCAAACTCTTTTGTCCCAGCATGCTGCCTTCAGACACGCTCATGGGTGGCCAGTTTTTTGCCGCACTTCGTCTTGTTATACACGCCAAGTCGGGGAGAGGAGTTGACCGAACGCTCGCATTCGTCCAGGGTGAGCAGCTCTCGCATCCATCAATGATCTCTCTTCGCATCCTACGTCTATACAAATGGTATGCTCATCACAAGCTCGTATAGCATCTCCGACACCAACCAGTGCTACAGACGTCTCCCAACCGCTTTCCCCTGCTAAACGACCAGTGCAAGCACCTCCATCACATCCTGATCGGCAGAAACCACACCTGGTTACTACTTCATCCCCAGAAACGAACCCGTTCGCGCGTAGATCGATCGAACACGCCACAGCGCCCCTCACGCCAGCAGATCCCGAAGTAGCGCCTGTATTACCCCAGAAACGCATCAGCAAGCTTAGTCACAACCCGTTTCTCGCTCGCGACAAGCCCGACGTCGGTTTGGATAAGGCCTTACCGTCCGCGAATGCTCCAAATCACGGTAAGCTGCCCCCTCTGCCCCCACGCAAGCCCTCGCTACTGGCAGCTCCTCGTCATTCCTCGGATGTCGTCCCAACGTCGTCTGCTCCTTACATGATTCCCGCCAAGTCATCTCATGTGATGAGTCCCATTATGAGACAGTCGTTTGAAGCAAGCAAACATGCACAGTCGATGAAACGCGCAGAGGAACAACTTGATCGAGAGCGCGTCCTCCAAGTTCTCAAAACTAGCTCCTCCGGCTCGTCCGTCAGTAACACCACTCACACATCACGTGCTCGTAGCCTCAGTCCTTCCAAGCAGACCCCAAAGCCGTCCAACGGGTACGGTGTTGGCTCTGGTTCCGGTTCTGGAGAATCCGACGATGTAACGTACGTTCCTCCCTTGCCACGTCGTCGAGAGCCAAGTCTACCCTCCTCTGCATCGAGCTCGGCACTATCTCTCGAACAGGTAGCAAGTGCGTCGCTTCCAACGCCAACGGCCGCACCATCGAGACCGCCACGACCCAGCCGAGATGTTCTCACCATATCGACAGCACACGGCTTACCCGCTGTCGCCGGTCCTGGACCAATACCTCCGCCGACCCACCCACACCGTCGACCCTCTACATCCGTTGCAACAGAGCCTACAGTGAACGACTCACGGCCGCCCTCCCCTTCCTCGCCCCGCTTCTCGCGTTCCAAATCCGTCGTATCCCCTCCACCAGTCCCCCGACGGAAACGTCCCGAGAGCATGCAGTTGACGCCGACGTCGGACTTGGGTGATATCCCCTCCTTCCCTCCCGCCTTGGCTGCGCACGCACGGACGCACGGACGCACAGCGTCGTACCAAGGCCTCTCTCGCCACCTCTCGCTCACTCGAGATCGAGATCGAGAACCAGCCGACTCGTCGCCCATCGCCAACATTCAAAAGACCCTGACGAATCTGCAATTAAAAGCCCAGCCGAAGCTGGACGCGGTCCGATACAAGGCAGAGGCCGGCATCAGCAAGCGGGGGTACATTCATCATGCACAACTCGGCGGAATGCGGCGGCGCGGAGAAGGTGAAGAAGGGTTGATGACGGACACGCGGTGGGCTGCAGCCAATGTTGACCGGGATCCGGATTCTGGGCCGACGACAGATGACGAACCGAGTTCGGGTGAGGACCTGGCCATGCAGAGCGCGTCAAAGACAACTCTGCGCAGTCGAGATTTCTTGGCCGAATCTGATAATCTTAAGTGGCCCATGGGAGAGGGCTGGAAACCGTTGTGATATTACAGGTCAGCGCGTGTTAATCATAGAAAGGACCGAGAACAACGACGAAAATTTACGGACAGGTACTTGGATACTTTTGTATTATGCAACAATCGGTGACACTGAGATACCTAGCAACCGATGTATGCGTAAATCCACGAGATAATAGCGTGAAATAGGGCAGCCACTCTGAGGCTTGCGAACTTTGCGGGGCTTTGTCGGAGCTTTCATGTCATCTGAATTGCTCGGCTCAGTGTCGAGTGGAGATGGCAGGAGTGCCTCATACTAGATTTGCTTTTTTTAGATGGGCTCGTATGATCCCGTCGCGTACTAAACGGAATCAGATTTGAAACTGCCAAGGGAGCAACAGAAAAGGGTCTACATACCAGATAATAGTGTTTGTGCTGTTGTCCGTGTATCCTGTATCACATGCGAAATCAACCAGAGTGCGCAACAAAAAAGGGGGAGATCGACTCAACGATGACCGATGTAGAATAAATATGACACATCCGCGGCTCCGGGGAATTGTGTTTGACAGTGTCCTTGAATTTCTGACGCAGGTCTGAACAAAAAAAAAACAGATCAATCATCAACTGAGGTCTCCCAGGCGATGCACGTACACTTTACGATGGATTGAGTGTCGTTGGATCGGTCCCCATATGAGGGCAAATACCGCTTCACCTGGACTCCATTCGCGACCTTGCTTTCCAAGATGTCGGTCTTGTTGAGGAAAATAATAAGGGTCGTCCTGCTTAGAAGTTTGGATGAGCAGATGGCCTTCCACAGTATGAACGAGTCTTCCAGCCGGTTCACCCTTGGATCTTCTTGCAGTCGCTCATCGAAGCATGAGACGGGGGCCAGAAAGATGATTGCATTCACTTGATCAAAGTACGGCAGCCACGCCTGACGCTGGGAAATCGTGGTCACAAGTCATTTAGTGGATGGATAGAATAAAATCGGGAAGTAAAGGTACCTGCGTTCGCGAACCGCCAACATCATAAATTTTCCAGATTTGTGACCCCCCATCTGGATTAAAATCTCTCAATTTGACGTGGTACGGCGGGCGGCAGCCACGGACCTTCTGCGACATTTAGTTCGTGCTCCTGAATATCTAGCGTGCGTAGCCGCGCACGGACGATATCATCGTCGCTTGGTTCATAATCACGGGTAGCTAGACGTTCCGCATTGTCTAAAAAGCTAATGACAGGTAGGGCGTCAGAACGGGCCAAGAGGGAAAGAAAATTGACAAACAAACTAGCTGAATCTTCCAAACGGACCCTGTATCTTTGCAACATTTCACGGACGACAGGGTCTGTCCATAGAGCTATTATGTCGTTTTTGCAGCCTGTGATGACTTCAGTAACATCTTGAGTGCTCACACCATCGTATTTGATTGGTCTGCGAGAGCTCTCTGCCTCGTCTATGCGAGAAGCTTGCAAGAAAGTGCGCCAGTTGCGAGAGCGAACATAGAATTCGGAGGACGCCCTAGGTGAGAGTTTGGGTGATGTAGTGGGGGAAGACTGGATTACGTCCTCTGCTTTTACACCGAGAAGTCGTTTCAAGTCGCTCTCGACACCGCGAAGGGGGCGGAGCCGCATTCGAAGGAGGTGGTGTTTGTCTGTGAAGGGAAGAGCATCCTCCGCCTCGTCATCGTCCAACGCCTCTTGTAGCGCCTCGAGAATCGTATTCACGGAATGCACGAGGTTGAGCTGCAGGACAGTTCTCCAGGAAGCGCGTTCCTGGATCCACTTGTCCCTTGCGAACCGCATGCGAAAATCTAAGTCATTATCAGAACTGAAGAAAGGCGCCGATCAATGCGTGTCACCGACTCTTGAGGGTGGTAGATTTCCCTGTCGACCCGAATAACAGGGCTGTCAGCCAACTCCGGAAGAACAGATCGACGGAAAGGGGGGATATACTCCTAGGTGGAGATCGCCGAGGGTGGACTCACTCACCACTTTCGCTCTGGCCAAGTAATAGAATTTTGACGACCTGTTCCTGTTTCCTAAGGGCAGCTTTCTCAGCGCGAAGCTCTTCGTCGATCTGGTCACTGATTCTCTGGGCTTCTGCTTCGCGTTCTTCTCTGGCAGCCTTCTCCTCGGGGGTCTCATTTGGGGGTGGGGCAGTGACTACGGCCAAGGGGTCTGTTGAGTCGTAGTGGAATACCATGTGAGAAGACCAGTATGGAGTGAATAGAATGGAAGTGTATATCAGACCGCCGCACGGCAAGTTGACTAATTAACTTGTCGGAATCACTGTTTGTTTGTTTACTACCATTTCAGGCGAGTAGTTCTCTGCTTCCACGATTTGTCGTAAGTATAGAGTCCCGGATAGACTGTCATCAGGGATGCTGTGCCTTGTGAATCTTCGTGGAGTGATCAAAATCTGATCCACACTTTGCAGACTGCACGCGAGACTTGCTGGAACGTTTCTTTAAACGTCCGTATTGATACCTTCCTCGAGTCCCACGTTGTCAGTGACAGATCACTTCGACGGCGGAACAGTTTGACGCCGTCATTTCCAACTCAACTTTCTTTTTGGTCAAGTACATTTATCATCCTCCTCCTGAACTAGTCCTACAAAATACATATTATAGGGACGGTCAGGGATTCCCGGCCCGAGGAAAAAAAAAACTCTCCCAAATTCATACGCTTTGGTCGGGGTTGTGGGACTCCGTCAGCGCTTGCGCTCGCAACCGGCTGCCCACATGGTCCCCAAGCCAGGACATGATGGCTGGCCCTACCTCGAAAAGTTTCATTGTCCCTGATTTAGGGCAATTTCAAATGCTTGGCTGAATGCGACCATGGAGGTTTCTTTACACTCAAATCCTACAAAGTTACTTTCAGGTCATATATATGTGACCTGCATCTCCTCAACATGTGTGTGCCGCACAGCCTGGGTCGCGAGTATGGTAAGAGCTTCCGTCAGTGGCCGGGTGACATACTCTAGACAGTGTTTAACCAACTCGTCGGAGAGGTAAATAAGAACAATCATACGGGAGTAACTCTGACCGATCATTATCCACTTCACGTTAGATTCTTGGGGTAGTCCCCGCATCACACTAGCACCGCCATACGGTTCAACGTTCAACCCACCCGCAATTAGTTCCGGATAAATTTGCATATGGACATAAAGCAATCCGTCGCCCGCAGGCATCGCGAAACAATGAGTAGGTAGTGACCTACCTCGACCAGTCGCAATGGAGTCAAGTACGTAGGCTATCCCCTCTAAGGTTATCCGTACGTTTGTTCCTGGTTGCTATTTTGCATGCCATAACACGGTCACTGTGGGAGAGTGACCCAATCTGAACACCTATCGCGTGTTGTGACAGCCGCAGAACGATCTTAGCACCTCGGACAAAGACCAATTTACCAACGCATCGGACCATTCAACTGGCATCCCGCAATTCAAAAACCGGGCACATTGCATCAGCTGGAAGCCCATCTAGTTGTAACAGGGTCGAGTGTGACTTCATTTTTCAAACTGTCACCACAGCCCTTGAAGGCGAGCAGAATGAAGTCCCTCAGCCCTCAGGGATCGATGGCCAACGTCGAATTATCTTTGCCAAGCTGGTGCAATCACGGGGGGCATCATTAGTTCTAATTTCAATAGCATGTTACCAATGCTGCTTAGTATACCGGCTACTAACCTAGTGGAATCGAAACCTCCAGGTAGCAAGAGCCGCTGCTGCACGTGTTTTTCCAAATCCTGACTGCAATGGTTAGGGTCATCAATGGGAACATATATTTTGCAGAAGGTACAATCAAACTTTTTTGGATATGATATTAGACGATTACCGGCCTCGTGAATTAAGGTGATTATATGAGTTGCATGGTTCATGGTATTTGTGCAGATGTTTCCTACGCTCGCACTCGGTAAAGACTTGGACAACCACACCGCTATGTTGAAACGCCGACCAGCGCCAGTAAAGGTGATTGCACGCCGTGGCTTCAAACGGATCGCACGCCGAGCGCACTACATTGCAATAGTAGGATGTGGCGACGGGTTGAGAAACACTGGCAAATGCCGCAGCCAAGCAAGATCAGTCAGACTGCCACCTCGCAAAGGTCCATGCCTCGCCACTTCACCATATATATGATTCTGAAACATCACTGACACAGTCGTTCCCATCCTGTCTCGCATGTTGGGTTGCAGTGGCACTCGCGATGCGGTCGCTACCGACGCTTCAATGACCTGTCGATTAAGAGTCGTTCAGGGCAGATTGAATGTGCTGACAATCGTCTAGCGAGGTCTCATCAGTAGAACAGTTGCTAGTAGCCGGTGGTAGCCGGTGGTAGCCGGTAGTATCCAGACGGTAGCCGAACGGTAGCCGACTACCACACTTCACTGATGCTGAGCATGTTGATCAACCATCGGAAACTGCCAGCGTGACGTTCATGGCACGCTGTGGCAATGGACAGCTTTTATTTTCCGATTTTTCTTGGCACTCGTGGGTCCGACGGTCTTCGTCATGGTGAAACGAACGGGACCTTGCGGAGATCTGCAAATGAGATACGAATCACCAATTGGAAACGCGGATTTTCACCATCTTTGGCCTAGCACGATGTAAAACCACTTTCGGGGGGGAAAACCAGATGCCGGAAACGAAAGTAATGCCAGCTGGAAGCAAGGGCTATTAGTAGGTGTCAGGGTTCCCCTTTGCACACGACAGATCCACAGTCAGAGGGAGCATAAGTTGCCTTGATGATTGGTAGAGAATCGGACGATCATCACCCGGGACCGTTGATCCGACATGCCACATGCCAATGAAGATCAACTATGAAAAGACCGCACCATACGATCTCAAGAATCGTTACTGAGTTGAGGCCAACGGGGTGGCCTGGGGAATCAGTGACGTGACATGTGGTTTCTTCCCCCAAAGCTAAATCCGAGTTCCCTCTTCAGACTAATCGATACAGTAGCTATGCATGACGCATGGTGATCCAGGTTCAAAAACAAAGCATTATAATGGATCGGAATTAACCAAAAAGTAGCGGGAACATGAATCTTCCGCGCGTCCAATGAAATATGTAATATAGTGAAGAGGTGCATATCACCTCATCATGGGGTGGCATTCACAAAAGGGAATCTAATTTTGAAAGCACCTCTAGCACTCCCGCAATCAACTCAAATCCAAGGTCTTCCTCCCCGCTCATCTCTCGCTTCACTTCCTGTACGAGACCAAGAACGCTCTCCCGTCCACTAGATAAGGCACTCCCCATACCGATCCTTACGGCCTCTCGTCTCCGACCGCTCGCCGTGCCAGGGCCGGCGTTACTTCCAAACGGCCAACAGGCAAACTCTGCCAGCACTTCGTCACATCTTTGGAAAGCGGCTTCACGGTCTTCATACGTTAACCGTCCGAACGCGTTATCTAAAACGCTCGCCGCATACGCTGCGCAAGCAAGACACACGGCACGCGTAACTCTGCATTGCGTGCCTTCCTTGTCGAGCGCATTGGGTGGGATAGCGGACGTGCTCGCTGTCAGAAGGCCCACGACGCGTGTGATGATAGATTCTTTCGTCCGGACGTCAGCGACAGGGTGTGTAGCCATGTCGAAAAGGAGGAAATTCCGCTTTTCCGTGCGGAGCACGCCCTTGTCGACGAGCCCCTTTGCAAGGCGCTCCCGAACCTGCTTGAGTTGGTAACCAATTTTCATGACATTCCACGTTTCTCCTGAAAATGGACACTAGATCAGTTACCCTTCACGCGAGATTTAGGAAGGCTGTCACAGTGTAGACACCTCGATAGCCTGCTCGCATGGGCACTTGGGCACTTACCACTCAGGAGATCAATCCAGCTATTTATTGTAAACCTATCACTCTCTTGGGCCTTCATCATCTTGAGTGTTTCGTCGAGTATTGTCTCCCCCGTGTGCCTGTCGTCGATGACCTCCACTAGGCGGTCGGGCAGAGGGTTTTTCCGTCGGTTTACGTCCTTAACGAGCGCTATCCGGCGACGAAGGGCGAGTTCGATGAGTATACAACCCCGGAGGGCGTACGAGATACTATCATTCCAAAAGGAAAGGTAGCCCTGTCCAACGGTCAGCCACGAGTACGCAAGGAGCCGAAATCAAATGTCATAAAAGCAACATAGGCAAATTCATCCGCAGAGCGACCTGTCCAATGAATCTGGCGCTCGTGCTGCGGAGATCGCATGGATAGGTCACAGGGAACGAAAGGGTATGGTAAACGGAACAAGGCATTGCGTTACATACATGCTTGTCTTTTATTCCCAACAAGAGAACTTCTTCCATGATAGTGAGACGAGGCAATTTACCCCCATTACGAGTGTCTTCTCTGTCTTGGTCGAGGTCGCGAGGGTCACACGCAATTTTGTTTCCGCCCTCGAATGCAGAGCCCGCGTGGGTAGCTACAGGACCATTAGATGCTGAGCCGTTCGTGTGTCGACCAGAGCTGGTTAGATCATCTCCAGAAACTGAGGAAGAGGAGGCGTTGGCTACGCGCCGTCGAGATAGGCCGGCTGCAGTGCTCATTGTCGAAGAACTTGCATAAAACGAGCGCGACGGGTTGAAAAAGAGAACGAAACGTATAAGTCAGAATGATAAAAACAAGTGGTTGAAGACGGTTCAGTGTGCACAGGTCGGACTAAAGTGTTGAACGACTTCACCAAATTTCGTCAGCCTTACTATCGCACGCCCCTTGCAACCGCTAATACTGAACCATTTGCACTGGTACTACCACTACGACTTGCACCGTTATCGTATGTTGCCTTCAACCTCTTTTTCCATGATTTTTTTGTGAGTGACTACTACTACAATGTAATGTTCTTTAATCAGTGCAGTTTCGGGACGACGTCACCCTGCACCACTAACGTTGGGCGCGCCCGTTTCAGACTGCGGTGGCTCCACCCGCGATGCTGGCTCAGGCGCCGTTACAAAAATTGCAGGAACCTTTGATCATGACAGTACTCTCCACATCTTCGGTCAGCAGTCCCCCTAAATCTTTCCATTTTCCAATCGTTGAGCCCTGAGCTTTGTTCGTACTGCGTTCTCCATCTGATCCGCGCACCGCCGATTAGGACGTCATTCACAACGAATTACTGCCCTGCAGCGTTCGTCCACGTGATATGGCGTTCGAGCCTTCGAATTCGGGGTACACTGTTCAAGAGTTAAGACACAGCCGATGGATCTAAATCCCCCTCGCCCTGCACATAACCACCCCTTTCTCATGAGGCGCCTTCATCCATGTTTGGGAGCTGTTGGCTCCCCCGCATAGTTGGCGATGACGATAACAAGAAATGGTCCACATTAAAGACAGAATCACCTCCTTACTGCCGCTGAATGTGAAGGTCACTGCAATCAGCTTATCAATGCTTAGTCCCGCGATGTCCCATGACGTGCATTCACGGAGATGACTTTGCAGGGACATGCAGCTATTCACGTGACAACCATGGAATGAATCTGGATTTGGGTTTTCCGTCCTCCGAGTTTCTACCAACTTTGTGTGCTGTCTTCCTTGAAAGCTCGCGGTTTTTGCACGTTGGGATGCTAACCCACTGCAAGGTTTGATTTATCATTCGCGTCGTTTCAACATCTTGGTTGCGCTTTCGTGGGAATTTGAGCAAGTCCCCTCGATATCATCAAACAAGGGATTTCCCGGTACGTTGCTTCTTTGATGCACGAGGGAGTTGAGCCGTAATCATGAATCGTATAAAGCTCCGGATTGACATGTGACTCGCTCGTCCTCGAGGCAGTTGTTCTTGCAGCCCGTATGCAGGCATACGACGTTTGATCCTTTTCACATTCAAATTCAGTTTCACGTTTTCCCTTTCATCCCTGGTGGTTTTTCTCGTTCTACCATTTGTACGATCCCCCACCGTGCCCATCCCTCGACCTCTTCGACTGTCTAGTGACAGCTTTGCGTGTAGGGTAATCGACTCTTGCCTCAGGATGTCTTCCACGCGAAATCGCAACAAAGTAAGGCATAAACGCACTTCTATCAGCTGCTTCCCTCCGTTCATTTCCTACTCGCCTCACAGTTTTCTCTATCGCTGGATGGTTCGTCCAGCAATTCGTCCAGCAGCACCCTCCACCTCAGCCGTTGGTCGGAAGTCGTGCCCCCCAAGACGGCGTTGACATTTGCAGCACTATGGGATCCGGAGGAAGGGATGGTCACGTTTTCGGGCGCAGCACTGCTTGAGTCTGAAAGTTTATCGAAAAACTTACCCCATTCCGATGTCCTCGACGACGATGGCCAGTTTATCTCCGTCGACACAGACGAAAGCAGTACGATCGGGGAAAATACCGCAACCCTAGCCACATTCCAAGATGCATTCAAGGCATTCCTACACCGCACGCCTTGGAACTCGAGAGAACACCTCCACATGAAAGCAGGGCAAGGCACCCCGTGTTGTTTGCAATCGCGTGCCTCCTCGACGTTTGACGGGTTGGACGTATATTCTCACGATATTCAACTCAGGCGGACGCGATCCTTGCAGTTGTCCTGCTTCGATTTCTTAGACATAGAATCCTCCTCCCCTACGCCGCCCGCATTGGGAAAACTGCGTCTCAAGTCAGACTTGATGCCCAACTCAACCTGCTCAGAGTCAGAGAGCTACTCGAGTTCAAAGAGTAGACCCTCATACTTGGTAAGTCCATCTTCGTCGCGCATGTCGTGTGAAAGGCCCGTCGATCCGGTTTCTGACTCTTTCTGTCTTTCATTTCCCTTGAATTAGAAATCCCGTTTCTCGACGACGACGACCTCCACATCCAATTATGTCGATGTCACAACCAGTGCGCTCCAAAGCCAATGTACCACCGAGACTTCTCCGGTCCGTGAATGGACTCGGGAGGAGGATGGATATGTCTCTCCCGCAAACTCCTGGCCATCTTCGCCACGCCGCCGACGTCTTCTGCGCAAAAAGCGACCGGTGGATGGTGCTACCAGCCCAAGCACCACGAGCCCTACTCCATCTACCCCCAGGAAAGTAATCAGGAAGATGTCGATATCAGTGTCGCTGTCCTCATCCCCTTCCACCCCATCCTCGTCCGCCACGAGATCGACGAGTGCCACACCAGGGGAGTTACGACGTGGTCGATTCCCCCGCCCCATTGGTGGACCAATCACCTCAGCACCCACACCGCCTACCAGTCCGACCAAGAGCCCGCGACTCAAATTACGTTTTTCCCTACTCCCAAGGCGGAAATCACGTCAGATGTCCCCCAGTCCGGAAGGCTGGGTGTATGTCGAAGTCACGCCGACTATACGGCAGCATTACATAGAGAACCTGGACTAACTTGGAGGATGAAGACTGAAGTTTCGTTTCTTGCTTCGTGCAAACGGAGCATGGGCAATAGACGGTCGTTCTGGCGCGCGTTTCAGCTTTCAGCCCTGTCGAGATCTGGTCTCCTTTTTTCTTATCAAACGTCTCCTGAAACGCATTTGCCATGTGGTAATGGAACAGCTTTATGCCCAGTTTCAGCACGGACCTTTCCTTTTCTCGCGGTCGACGTGACCGTTATTCACGTGGTATGTACCCTAATTTCTTGGGCTCATTCATTCAAGGTTCTTGTTTCGATGTCAACCGGCGCAGGTCTACGACACCTGAATTTCATGATTGTAATCCATATATTTACATATTAGGTCCGTACTCAAGAAGACAATGAACGTTGTACTTGTTCAGCCCCCCCAGTGTCCAAGTGATCGGGCATAACCAGTCCCAATGAGATGTGTCCGCTGCCCACGACGCGGAATGGACAAGGCGGTACTATATGCGACCGGGCCCATTGAATCTCTGAAACAAAAAGAACACGAAAGCGGAAACGGAGTCCTCAGGGACTCAGGGAAGAAACAATGCAGTAGTGTGAGAACAACAGGTAGAGAACAACAGGAAAAGGAGAGAAAACATGAAGTAGGGGAAGCTTTTCGAGGTTGACGGAATTGAATCAAGGATATGCTATGGAGTATATGAGTGGAAGACAACAACAGATAAAAGGGTTCTTGGACGCAAGTAAAAAGTGACCAAAGCAGATTCTAATAGCATTTCCGTTGCGCTATGATGGGTAGTAGTCTACATCCCAATCCTCTGCAACAGGGTCGTCAACGATACAAAAACGTATGAGATGACTGGTATCGACAAACCTTCTGTTATACCTCGCCATCCAAAGTAAATAGAGACGACAGCTGCGGTCTCTAATAGTGTCGCAATGAACGAGCCATCAACTTTCATTGATGCGCCCTAGAAACCATCACCAATGAGGCACTGCTCCGTGATATCAAAAACCTGATGACGTACCCGACATATGACTTTACTCAAAAGGAAGTAATCCAATTGGCCAAGAACGAAGAGGACGGCTGATATCACATAATACCACACGGGTTTGATCTCGTTGAGAACACCTATCACAATGTACAGCATCGTGCCGAAATAGATAAGAGCAGCGCTGTAAAAGACACCACGTCAGGTCCGCGGGTATCAAGATTGAGTCTACAATACATACGCTCCAGGCCAAATGCTCGTAAGGACGAAAAGTGGTATGCTGTTAAGCGCTTCCTGGGGATTTGAAGGTCCAAAGGTATCATTGAACAGCAGTGCGACATCGAGGGCTATGTACGTTGTCGCGACGAAGAAGAATATGCCGATGATAGCAAAAGGCTGTTCAAATCGTGTTTGCGATAGAAGCCATGACCATGATAAAAGTAAACCCACTATCAGGGAGCTAAGGGTTCCGTCTTCAACGACTTGTGTCGCTACGATAGCATTCGCAAGCAGGGACCAGAAAAGAGTGGCGACGAGGGCTGCATGAATGGCTGTTACAATGACCAAGCCCTTAGTACCTTGTTGAATGACGGAGCCACTGGTCAGAATTTGGAGTATCAGCGTCAAAAGATAAAGGCCGAAGAATATGCGAAGCTCAGAGCGCCCTGCAAAGAAAACTGTATGAGTCGCTGAAAGGTAGACGTGGAGGATGCCATAGTGGGCCGACGGCGCCCGGATACGTTGCGTCCCGAGATGAAGCAAACGGTGAGAACGTACCGACCGCTGCCTTTCTCCGGCTGCAGAAAACGATGAGGGCGACGACCACGAAGACACTCAAACCGCAAGCAATGATATTGGCAATGTTTCCAAGGGAGCCGCCTGTATCCACCAATGGTATTCCACATTCTGGGTTCACGCCCACGGGGGCAGTCGTTGAGTTGGCGGACAGACCAGTGAGGAGGGAGGGGTCGTTTTGGAGTACCTGATCAAGATGATCGATCACATTAACGAGTATATTTGGTTGAGAATGGCGCTCACCTGGCGGTAGAAGAGGTTGCACCAAGTGTATGACGGTACTTGGGAACAGAGTGTCGCAAAGTCACCGAACTTCATATCCGTTACACGCAAAGATTGAGGGTAAGCAAGTTGTAAAAAAAAGAGAAACGGAAGAAACCGCGTCGGCCCCGCTCGGAGTTGATGGAAGGTATCCAGGGAGGTATCCAAGGAGGTATCAACAATTGCAACGCTGATCCCGTCGTTGATAGGTCGTAGTACAGGTCGTCAACCAAGTTCGAGTGCAAACAAATCAATACAAAAGACCGAGTTTCACAACGAGGAGGGCGCTTACAGAAATGCTCAAATGTTGAAATGGCTAGAAGCAGCCACAATCACACAAAAAGGTAACAGTATTTGAACAGGCGGACTGGAAAATTACCGAGAGGTTAGTTGAAACCGAGGGTGGCCGAAAGAGTCGAAAAGTTAAAAGGTGCACTGGAAGTACGCGCCGAACGTCCAAGCTGTGCTTGATAGCTTACGTAACGATAGCCATCCTTTGTCAGCATGTGAGTCTACGAAATAAAGTCAGAGAAGATGCGGCTAGCAGCCAATAACTATTCCTCTACCGCTCTATCAGCAATTGACCAGAGACCGCGCACAGTGCCTCAAGCTGAGAATAAGCACGGCGGCCGTACCGAGCTTGGTCCAACTTCCCCACGTCGGCGGCCCTCTTTTCCACCACGAGCTGTCAGCCAGGTAAGTCTAGTCTGCGGCCCTCCGTCCCCTACTCGTAGAACATCCCCATATGAAGGATCATGATTTCCGCCGACTCTGACTGAAGGAGTGAATTTCATAACTGGAGACTATGAACTTTGAGTTCACCGACTCGGTGCGCGCACGCCGTTTATCTCCGCGCTGCTTCTAGTAGATTGTAGCCCTATTGGTCGCTATCACTTGGCCGTGGGTTTTTGAACCAAGAAAATTCTCTCGCGGTTATGAAAACCGCACAGGATCTCGGTCTTAATTTACACCCACGATTGACACCAGTGCCAACACCTCTATACGCACTCGAACGGCATTTACGAAGACCTCGCGAAGATTATCAAAAGTTTACACTGTTCCTGAAATTATCTCCGCCTTCCAGCATCCTTGCCAGCATCAAGTTCGCGATCGTAATCGCGACCAAGTGCCTTCATCTCGTCGGCAGAGTCGTTGCCGATGCGTAAACCGTCTGGACGAGGTCGTATTTGGCCATCGCAACCTGCTACACTGGCAGTATATCAATCAAAGAGGATCCTCCCTTGCAGCCATCTTCATGCTGACCGATGCTTTCCTGTGTCTTGTTCTTTAGGCTGATTGAAGTTCCAGTAGAAAACCCTCCATGATCTCGTTCACACTTGACGAAGTATGCAATATCAGCGCAGATTTGAAGCGTAGGTGGTTCGCCCACCCGATCGGGATCTGTGACAATCGGCCAGACCAAATCCACAGCGTGTCGGATGACTACTCATCGCTTTGCTTGTGAAGAGGCAGCAGTTTGGTGTCTTTGACCCTGCGGTGCGGTGCGAAATGCTGGCTGGCGGTAAATTCAATGGGATCTACATCATCTCCGGTACGCCACCCGAAGACCTTGGTACCGGAACTGGTTCAACTCTGAAAAGGATATTCGATATTGGTTTGCAGATTGTCGTGTGGCTTGGGTCAGCTGAGAGTCCGTTAGCCTTATAACTGTCAGAGGGTGAAGGGGAGTACTGTGATTGATGATGTACTACCGACACCGGTACTGGGGGAAACACACCTCAGCGCCGATCTTTGGAGATTTGCGGTGTCACAGTGGCCAAAACCCTACGTGAGCCAAGGGAACGCGTTCTGTTGTCCGATCGCTTCGCCCTTGGTGACAGTTTTGGTCATATTAAAATGATCAAGCATCACTGTTGAACCCCCTGCCGAGAGGTGGCACATCCATGTACCGCGCATCAATGGAGATACCCTATCCGGTATACACATCTTGGGTCCATGTTGTCCCCTTGCTGACCGTCGTTCAGAGTTGTTTGCCAAAGCGAGTCGTGGAACGAAGGTGGGATCGAGCGCGGCGTGCTTTCGGCGCAGGCGTCTACCCTGTGCATTGATGGTACTACGCTGCAGTTGCGCTTCAATTCTTATGCCGCAATCATGGCGGCAGCCCTGGCAGGTTCCAGGTGCCTTGATTATCAAACCGAATCCGGTTTACCACATCCTTCAAGTTTGCGCTTGGCGAAACAACAGCATAAATACCTGCGTAACTTTCTGGATCCTATCACCTTATACTATCTACTATCTTACCATGTCAACCCCCAGTGTCGAATATCGTCAGCTCGGCAAGTCTGGCCTCCGGGTTTCGGTGCCAATTGTAAGTTTCGCACAAAAAGTCACCATTTATACGATTTGGCGCACGGCCCTGAACAAGCATCTGTATCGTAGCTGGGAGCCATGAGCTTTGGTTCGTCGAAGTGGAGTGTACGTCCGGTTCGCATGTTAATATCAGCCTCATGCTTACCTCTTCCCTACCCAGCCATGGGTCCTCGACGAGGAGCCTTCCCTCGAAATCCTGAAGGCCGCATGGGACCTGGGGATCAACACGATCGATACTGCTAACTTTTACTCCAACGGGGAATCAGAACGCATTTTGGGAAAGTTTATGAAAAAGGTACGAGTGTGCGTACTTGTCCTGAAACCCTCTCCAAATCTCACCATGTCTCGCCAGTACCAAATTCCCCGTCACCAGATCGTGATTGCGTCAAAATGCTGGGGCCTCGTGGGCGACAACATCAGCGTCAACCCGAGATTTACTTCAGAACTGAAAAAATTACCACGATACGTGAACCAGACTGGTCTCTCACGTGCTGCGATCTTCAACGCGGTCGAAGCCTCGCTCGCTCGTTTGGAGACCCCCTATCTCGATCTCCTCCAAATTCATCGATTCGACCCTGAGGTCCCTGTCGAGGAAACGATGAAAGCCCTCCACGACCTTGTCCAGGGTGGCAAGGTGCGCTACATTGGTGCCAGCTCCATGCGATGTTGGCAATTTGCGCATCTCAACGAAGTGGCCGACAAGAACGGCTGGACCAAGTTCGTCAGTATGCAGGACGAGTATTCGTTGTTGTACCGGGAGGAGGTATGTCATCCGTAGGATGGATCACCCTGGTGTTGGACATTGACATGAAGTAGGAGCGCGAGATGTTGGCGTATTGCAAATTCAACGGGATCGGTATCATCCCTTGGTCACCCCTAGCAGGAGGTGACCTCGCACGACCGCTTGGTAGCGAAACTGTCCGAACGAAGTACTACAAGGGCAGTTTGTTCGAGAAGAAGTTCCGAGCAGCCGACAAAGCCATCATAGGTCGCGTTGAAGAGCTTGCGACCAGAAAGGGCGTCAAAAGGGCACAGATCGCACTGGCCTGGGTCTGCTCCAAGATCGTCAGTCCTATCGTGGGTGCCACCACCATTGAGCGGGTCAAGGAGAACATTGTGACGGACATCAAGTTGACACTGGAGGAAGTAGCCTATCTGGAAGAGCCGTACGTCGCATGTCTTCGTCTCAGTCATACTGCCTGTTTGACCCCTATCCATAGATATGTCCCAATGCCTGTTCGTGGTCACCTCTGAAGGCATGAATTGGATGTGGATATATATCTGTATCTTTGTAGCAACAACGCCATGTACCAATCTCGACAGAGCGTGGCTTATACCCTAAGGATAAATGGGGTAGGGTTGATCTCACACGGCCGCTTGGCAGTGAAACTGTTCGAACGAAGGCTTACAAAGATGGCTTGTTCGAGAAGAAGTTCACGGAGGCCAACAAAACCATCATAAGCTGCGTCGAGGAGCTCGCGACAGAAAGGGTGTTAAAATGACACAGATCGCACTAGCCTGAGTCTGCTCCGGGATCATCAGTCCTATCGTGGGTACCACCTCCGTTGAGCGGGTCAAGGAGAGTATTGTGACGGACATTACGTTGATGCCGGAGGAAGTAGCCTATCTGGAAGAGCCGTACGTCGCGTGTCTTCGCCTCAGCCATGCCGCTCGTTTGACCCCTGTCCATAGATATGTTCCAATGCCTGTTCGTGGCCACCTCTGAAGGTATGCATTTGATGTAGGCGTATACCTGTACCTCTGTACCAATAGTACCATGTACTGATTCCGACGAACCACGAGCCATGCAAAAGAGAATCCTAAGATTAGAAACAGGGGACAATCAAGGCAGACAAGTCAAACACCACAAAGCTGCCTGGAGATCAACTGGCCGGGTCGTGCAACACAGCAAGAAGATACCGATCATCTGAGCCACATCACATCCATCAGCATGGCTGTCTTGGCCAGGAGCAGAACACCCCAGACACACCTGGTGATATCATCAACTCGTGTCGTTTCGTTCTAATCCTCATGAATCGAATATGATCCTAAAAACATGTCCGATGTTGAGAGGCATCCCGAGCGAGCAACAAGACAACAAAAAGGATCACGTACCCCATCATTCTCTTCACCGCTAACCTCTTCCAGTCCAGCCTGTACGCTCTCGACAATTCTCCCGATCACACCTGCATACTTTCTCCCTTGTTCGCCTTCAAAGACGACACCCGAGTGTCGTATGATAGATACCTGTTCGCCGCGTGAAAGAAGGAGATAACCGAGAACGGAACGGTGAGCGGAGAGGAGGGAAAGGGTTTGTTCGAGTTCGGCTGGCATAGGTGTGTGTGCGTGCGTGGTGTGCGTCGCCGATGACGATGGGAAGGGGGATGGTTCGGATGAGGAGGGAGCAGGCGCGATAGTGGTACTCATGGGGGGCGATGCGCTTCGTGTAACCCTTCGAAAGAGGGTTCAGGGTAAGTGTCAAATGTACGGATCCCGAGACCGTGATTGTAATAACGTCGATATCAGCGGCGTGTTGTTGATCTCGTTCGAGTCGAACGGTACATAATTTTGGTCTAACTCAACCAAGTACTGTGGTGTATTTTCTGTATTTTCGAGTTCTCACGGTAAATAAATAATCCCAAACTTCTAGGCATATGAGGGCGAAATTACAAGTGTAGCTCGAGCTAGTAGTTTAGTCCAACTCCGCCTCGCATCTATGTACTCTAATTATTCCGACAAACGGCTATCCAAACTCGTCGTCCGCCCCACTGTCATCTACTACCTCCCAACCTTCTTCCTCCGCAATCCGTTCTGGTCGTCTGCGTGTTGGTGATTGCACCCCTGGTGTAGATTCACGATCGTCTCCTGTCATAGTGCCCCGCACCATGCCTGTTCCTGTTCCCGTTAAAGCAACGCGTCGCCTACCACGTGCTGGACTTGCTGTTGTCGCCTGGAGCACCTGGGCGAAATCAAGTGGAAACGTCGAAGGTGTCGGAGGAGGTAAACTCGGTGTCGTTTCATGTGAACGGCTGATGGGTGCTGTTCAAAACGAAAGGAAATAACGGAATAGGGGAATTAGACGCACCGTCCCAACTCGCCGCTACAACACACCGCCCACAAATTTCCGAGTGTATCGCCTGCTTGTGAGAGGGGTATGTCGACGCTCTGGGTATGGGCAAGGTAGCACACGTTGTATAACAACATAGCAAATGCTGTTGTGAAGGATGCCTTGGGTTCTGTAGGCGGGGCCAGTGTGGTCGAGGATACCATTGTGGACGCTGCTGCTGGTGCTGAGGTCGGTAGGGAGGTCTGCAGGGACGAAGGCGACGAGGAAGACGAGGAAGAAGCTGTGAGGTGTAAAGGGTGTTTCATCGTCCACCTAGGCACAGATAGACATAAAATCACGTAGATATCGCATGTGTGGACGAGAAGGAACGTACTTGGCCCAGCTACCAGATTCCCCACCCTTACCAGCCCCAATCCACGGTTGACCCACCCCGAATTTTTTTCCGCTCCATTCTGTCTCAAAAGGAAGCTTGACACCGAGATAAAACGTGAGCAATCCAAGAAAATGTATGGTATGTGTGATAACAGCATTGATGTGGTCAGGGGGGTAGCCTGAACCATGATCATACGTGAGGACGACAGCGAGCCCAAGAAATGGTATAGGGGGACAAAGACGCACGTCGAATATCCCCTGGCACAGGTAAAATTAAATCGCCAATGGTCCACTCCCCCTTGGTACCCGCCTTGCCCCCAATCGGTGGTCGTCCGCCTACCTCAACAACATGAAAGACTTCGACAAGCTCTTGGACAAGCCCCGATCGCGCACGCGCCAACGCAGTGGAGAGTGCGTGCAATTCTTGAGTTTCCTTAGCAGTCAAACTGTCCAACGGCGGTGCAGGCACCAGACGTGCAGCAGAAAGGGTCCGCCGACGTGCTGCGAGGGACTCGCGCAGTTGGCGGAGCCGTTCACGTTCTGCATGGCACAGTGGGATGGATCAACGAGCAAAACCCGGCAGAAGCGATGCAGACATACTGGCGTCGTTGTCTTGCCTCAGCCTCGCTAACCCCTCTGCAAGTTCGTCCACCCGCTTCTGATAGCCCGCTACCCCAGCCCTCGTCATTCTCCCCTCTTCGATGCCCCTGAGGGCGCGCGAGGCCTTGGAGACCTGTTCATCGCGATCCTTTCCGAAGCGCTGGGTTTGCAAACGAATGTCGCGTAAGCTGTTTTGGGCAATCAGTGGGAAGAGGATCGAGGCACGGGGGTTCGACCCACTGGATCCGGAGACAGTGTTCACAATAGAATTGGCGTTGTCTGAGCTCGCAATTTTTGCATTCCATGGCATTACGATCAACGCGCTCTTTTCTGTGTGGTGGAGCCGATGCGCAGAGTTTCGGCGCTGTCAACTATGAACAGTGACCTGCAGGATGTGGGGACAGCAGAGGATTATTAGTCACACACGAATTTGGATTGCCCCTATGACTCGCGGTAGTTACTCCATGTTAGCGCTAGCTTACACTCGTGCCCGTACATGCAATCGTCAGGCCAGCATATAGGTCGAAGTAAATGTCCATCCGCACACTTATCCTCGTACTTCCTCACACTTCCTCGAACCCCGCGTCCCGCACCCGGTTCACTTTGGTCGCGCGCAGTGTCCACGTATCGTCTGGGCCCGCTCTACGCCAGACATACCCTGCCTTTAGTTGGACCTCCCTCAGCACGGGGCAATATCGATTCCACGCCTGAATAAGTTCATTGAGCAGGATCCCCTCCGATTCTTCCAGACTTGTTGTCAATCCAACCCATGATGACGATGTCGATGCTGTAGCGAACTTGACTTCTTCGAACTCGGCGTCATCCGACTCGGCGCGTTCCGGGCTATCCACTCCAATGAGCTCCCCAACGATCGAGCGCTGGGGGGACCTACACGCATTGGGGTTATCTGTAGTTGCACCGACGTTGCCGACGGCAGGTGGCATGACTCTGAATACGCGGACAGACCAGAGGTGGGGCATCAGTCCAAAGAAATGAG
Organism: Wakefieldia striispora; assembly: GCA_038090475.1. NCBI lineage: Eukaryota > Fungi > Basidiomycota > Agaricomycetes > Agaricales > Hymenogastraceae > Wakefieldia > Wakefieldia striispora. The sequence continues at coordinate 6,866 of JBBPMU010000246.1, read as the reverse complement.
CGCCCATGCCCAACACCATTTCCTATTGTACAGTCTTAATTAGCTCTTGTCCTTTTAAGGCAACGAACAAGACAAAGGGACGTACTTCGGTTGGATCACCTTCTTTGTACATGATTTCAAGTCGCCTTAGGCCCCTAAAATGGTGGAGGATGGCGTACAGGATTTCGTCATCCCACCAGCCAATGAACACGGAGAGCGACTCGAGGTCTGCGCCGCCTCCGCTGGTCTCGATGTCTTTGAAAGCTTTCTCCAACGCGACAAGGCCGCCAGCGGGGTCCCTTATGGTGAGGTGCTTAAGGCGACGTGATCCGCAAACGATGGGCTTGATGGTACTCAATGGTCCCTGGTAATACACGAGGTTGGGGAGTGCTGCATTGGATAGCCGAAGGAAGGGGAGGTAGTTTCGGATACGGAGGTTGGCGACGCGAGGACATTTTGACAAGAAGTCGGAGAATGGGTTGATGATCTGGTCATGTGATTCGGAGACATGGGTCTGCCAGGATTTCTGAGTGGGGAATTTGATATCGACGGTGTGGATATGGGGGGATGGAATCGGGTTGCGGTGAGTTGGTATGGTAGGCTGCTGTACTTGCGGGGCGTCCACGGCGTTCAATTCCTGGAGTGCTGGCAGTACAACGCCGACACCTTGGGCCCAGTTGTTGAGTGGGGGATGCGGGTGGGCTGGCCCAGAGAAGTGTTTGTAAATGTAGCAAGTCCAGTCAAAGCGAATGACACGAAGGTGGCGAGCTTCTCCGAAAGCGCGTAGCTCACGAGATTGGCGGCCACGCAAGCCCACGATGGTAAGTTCGGTTATGGGAAGGTCTCGAGGGTGAAGATCTGTGGATTGAGGGCGGAGAGGAGGAGTGCAGTTTTCGATGGCGAGTTTATCGAGTGTAGAAAAGCGGTGCACGAACTCATAAAAGGAATCAGGGAGTACCATATTGTTAAAAGTGAGATCACGAAGGTTGGTGAAGGTCAAGGCGTGGTTATACATGGCGTCGGTTACAAGAACGTCAGCAAGGTGGTCGACTGAGTTAGCGACGCCGGTTTCATCGAGGATGCGCGCTTCATGACCACGACTGTGTCTGTGGATCGGGGTGATATCGCCAGTGATGTATATAGTGGCTCTCGCACGACTGATCTGTTCGACACGGTCGAGCTGTCGGGTTGCGGTGGATATGCCGAGAATGAGCGTACGTGTTGCAGAGTGAAGGGACGGGTTTTCCTGTAAAAATGGGTGGTTTCTGACGAATTTGAGTGCGTCAGACCAAACGATATGTCTGTAGAGGACTCTGAGGCCGAGAGATTTGAAGCGCTTGCTTGTGCGTACGATGGAAGATATGTCTCTTGGAGAATCGAGTTCCTCGAAGATGCTCATCCAAAGTTCGTTGGGAAATGTGGTAGCCATGCCGGTGATGCTCGTGGTACAGATCATAAGTTATGAATTTCGATGGCTGTGCCACGGTCAACTTGACTTGTGATTTGCCTTCGTTTGATGTCCGACGACGAGATTCAACGTCGGCGACCACGATGGATACCCTACTCCCTCGTACGCGACAGTAACTCCAACGGCGCTGGTGACAACACTGAATCCTACAATTAGATTGCATTTTCTTCGGTAGCAATGGTGCTGCCCATCGTCCTATTTCGTAGGTGCAGAGCCACTGGCAGCTCTTCGACCATCCAAGCTGCCCCTCCTCGACGAGGAAGTGCCCGAGCGGTCTCAACACTCAGGCTACCTCTTCGTATTTCCAAACCGCCTTCGCCACCCTTGTTCGTCAACCGCACAGTCTCCGCACCATTACCGATCGAATCAGACCCATTCAATGCACCTCTCTACGGCTTCAAAGCGTTCGCCATCGCCACCACCATCGTCGTGTCAAGTGCCGCCGCCTCTTTTGCAGGTGTTATGACCTATCTGGGTGTTCGCGACGTGAGTCCATCCTACAGCGAATACACACCGTTGCTTACCGATTCATAGACGACAGAGTTTACTGCTCGCATGCGTGTTTGATATCACAATCTATGCCGCTCTTGACAGCAAAGATATATCGACGACCTACTTCTCTCGATTCAGTTCCTGGTGATCCTGTTCTCCTCACAGCATCGGCACCACAAAACCCGCTCTCGATGCCGGTCACCTTCGATCATGATGCGGCCCAACAGAGGGTTGCAGAAGCATTTGATAAGGGAGGGTTTTATGCGTGGATAGAGGCCGTTGCAAAGGAAATGGAGGCTGAAATTGATGTGGAGCATTTTGGGAAGATGAGGACAAGCTAGTTCAAGCTATTGTGCAGGATTGTGTATCTGGTCATACACCAACTATATTGTGTCAACTGCTAGCTTCATTGAGATCATTCCTTTGATGCTTTCATAACATAGGTAGCTGCTCAATACAAGTCCCAACAATGTGTACATGGATAAAAAAAATTACCATGAGTTTTGAGATGAGAAGGTAGCTGAAATGTGATTGTCTGAAACAGGGAAATATAGGCAATTTTTGACCATTGCATCTCATCAGCTTTCTGGCTAGCTTTAGTGATGTCACAGTTCAGTTTTTCACTGTTTTGGTTTTACATACACTTTTCAGCTCTAGGATATTCATGTTATGCTTGACCCTGTGTTGTAGCACCAGCAGTAGTTGTTATGATTTCATCATTCCTTATCGAACTTTTTACCTAACGAACCACTTCGCTATGCTCAGCCCTCGAAGGCGAGCACCAACATGTACTTCGTGTCACGTGACTCATTCACACGATCACGTGACGTTCCCCTTTTGGTACGCTCCTATGTCAGTATAAACTTCCTTCTGTCACGTGATCTGACACACATGACCACTCCAGCACTTGCCGATTGGCCGATACCTTATCTTCCACGCTTCTTTTGCCATTGGCCCGGTAATCTCCTTGTCTTCATTTCCCATTGACTCATAGACGCTTACCTGATGATACACGATCCTCGCATCGTACGACTCCCCTTATCTTTTTCTCATTGGACGATAGTATACACACTGCATGGTCCGTGCACGATTCCCTCATGTATATAAGCTAGGTACTTTGCGACTGGTAACCCCAGTCTTATCTACTTGATTCTACTTCCCAGGGTAGGATTTAAGGATAGCTCCTCACCTCACTGGGATTACTACTTCACCAACAATTCCTCCTCTCCACGACTTTCAAGCTTCCCTTGTCGCCGTCTTCATTGCTGGCAAGCCTCTAGAAGCCAGTGCCCTTTCTCTTATCTCTCCTTTAGTTTGTTTGAGTGCTACTCCATATCAGTAGTGGTTCTTCCAAAGATGAGCATGTGTTACAATTTTACCCACCATAGGATGGGACTAGAGATCTGCACAGGTGAACCCACGGGTGTCATGACCTCAACCTGTATCCGACCTGTCCAAACCCGTACCCACATAACCCACGGGTTCAACAACCCGTGGGTACCCCTGACGGGTGTATGGGTGTGTACCTGTCACAGATCAACCCGCAGGTCTAAAGATTAGAATGTGGTCTATTACTGTAGCTAATCCCATCACCTGCAATACATACTTGCCTTCTAACAATTAGGACGCCGAGTCATGGTCATCAATTGCATCCCATCCATCTGGGAGCACCACATCCTTTTTGCCAACAGCGTCATCCATCACCACCACTCTCTTCACATCAGAATCCTTCACTAGTCCCATCAGACTCCACGATCCAAGGCAGAGGAGTGCATGGACACTCTGGCTTGATAACCAGTTTCGAACGTGGTACAACAGATTGCAGCCTTGGCTAAACAACTGCTCAACGTCAACTGATGTCGCTGCACAAAGAATGAGTCAGTACAAATATATAATGTATCTATAGAACAAACCTGGAATGCTTAGATAGTCAGTAGCCATATGCGAGAGGCGAGGATACCATGCAGAATTATCAGCCCACCACTGCAGAATGTCATCAATGTCATCAATGATGTCTGTAGCCAGGTATTCATCCAGTTCATCACAGCGTGCTTTCAGCTTGGGCTTAGCCAAGCATGGGAGGTTGTCGAATACATTGGTTGAAGAGAGTTGGCTCGATTCTGGTGTTGTAGTGTCTATATCTGTCGCAGCATCCGAGTCTGGATTGCCTGGAATGTGATATGAGTGATATGAATTTTCATAGGCCTCGGAGACGAGTGCTTTGGCCGTTTCGATCCATTGAAGTGACCAGCCTGCGCTCTTGAAGTACTTGAGTTTATGGTGGGGATGTAAAACTGTGTGATATGGTCAGATCTGAGTTAAAATAGGTTGGGAATGGGAGCAAGTGTCTAGCATACATACCCATGGCAATGCGATACACATCAGCCCAGTCCATCAATGAGTAGTACTGGTTGAGAGTCTTCTTTGCAAGTCCAATTGCAGCATGAATTGCTGGACTAAGTTCTTCATTGTCCAGCATGCCATTGGTGAAGGCCTCATCGATATAATCCATGGCTGGTATGACCATCGTGAGGTTTGGTGTCTTGTGAGAGAAGAACGCTGTTGCATCCTTCAGAGTCTGTGTGTGATTAGTAATCTAAGCTCATTGCAACAAACAACGCATGCACCTTGAGGACATCATGCAGTTGCCCCAGTAAGTCCCACTCCTCGTTGTTCAGCACATAATTACTCAGTCCCAGCTTGTTTTTATCTGTTATTGGGTCAATACCAGCTCGGTACTCCACAGCAAAATTCAGAATATTGAAGGTAGAGTTCCATTGAGTGGACACATCCTGTGGGAGGTTTCTCACTGCCAGTCCCTGCTCTCTCAAGGTCTTCTTCCATGCGGGGAGCAACTTCGTGCTCGAATGGATGATTTTGAATGCAAGTTTATGAATCTAGCATGGTAATCAAGGTGTGTCCAGGCCGCCACTTTCTTAATTCAACTCACCTTGGCCAGCATTAGCCAGAGAGACTCCATGTGTGCATCGAGTTCAGCGTGCTCCTTCTCACTCAAGAAGTCCACTTCGTTAACCCAACCGGCCATATCGTCCTCCTCAAGGTCATCATCTCTGCCCTCTCCAGCCTGGAATTTCGACTGATACGCTTCTACTCGGGCCTGAAGCTCCTCCAACTTGAGCTCCTGCCCCAGCTTATTCCAGTTGTTGCCATTGCTGTTGCCATCACTGTCACTCAAGACCTCAGTGCCCTTCAATCCCCTGCTTGCACCATTGGCTGCTTTCTTTTTTGGTAAGTCAAACATGTGGATGAGGCTCTTTGCCACTAAATTTACCACGTGCAGGAAACAGCATGTACATGTGCTATCACCCGCAAAGTGAGCCAGATGGTCTGCCAACTCATACACCATTGCATCGTTCGATGTAGCATTGTTGGCGGTGATGCTCAAGATCTGTAGGCTATCTCAGGTGCATCACATTGTGATCTTGTGTATCATTTACCTTATCTGAAATCCTGAACTCAGTCAGAACGTTTGCAAATGCTTCAGCAAGGTTCATGCTGCTGTGTGACTGAGACTGCACATGCCAGTACAGTGCTATTAATATAAAGTATGTACACATTCATATTTTAGCAATGTACCTTTGCGACCTCAACCACATCCAGCACCATCGACTGTGCCTTACCCTCATTCACGAAGTGCACAGTGATTGCCACAAAAGCCTTGTGGTTTGGGGACGTCCATGTGTCAGTGGCGAAGCTCAACTCCCCATCATATTCCTGGTACGTATGATCAGTCTTCCTGTCAGAAACACGCTGATATAACTTACTCGTAATATTCTAGCAATCTGCTTTCATACGTTCACGAAGATGAGGCGTGTATCCCGTGATACAGTGCTTGGGTGTGGTAAGTAATAGTTAGGGTGACCCGTCTTCATTAATGTATTGAATCCTCGATCGCTGATGATTTCAAATGGACGCAGGCTTTCTGCCACCCAACGCACTATCTCCACCCTCCAAACAAGTATTAGCAACACACTGGGCCATGTATGGGCATGGAATGTACTTCGTCTCTGTATGCATGTGTTGTCTATGCGAGTAAGTCACTGCAGTCTTGTTCTTTTGTTTGAATGCTGTTGTGATGCTATTAGTCCCCTGTCCTGTGTGTGTCTCAACAGCTTTGCATGCCACGTCAAGGTCTTGGCCATTGGTGATCTCATTCACCACACTGTCACCCCAACACAAGCATATGTGTCTCCACATATTACTAGTTGACCCCTTGTCCCCTTTATCCAGGTACCAGCGCACCTTGTGCTTGCACCCCTTTGCAAGACATCAGAATGTATGGGTGCGCCAGTTATTAATGTACTCGATTGCTGGAACAGGCAAGAAAAAAGCATATACAGGTGAGTTCCAGTCTTTCATCATATTTTCTGTTGACAATCAGCTGATACAACACCAAAAAAACAGTGGATCCTCACGAAGTTCATCTTCTGAGTTCACGTCATCATCCTCACTGGGGTCTGTTATTTTGGTGCACTTTGCTGTCTGTTTGGCCGGTGGGACCTGATCTACATCTGATTTTGACCGACTATGCTTCTCACCAGTCTGTGCATTACAGGATTCAAGTTTTCCCTCGACAACCTGGATTTCGGGATTGCCATCCATGGCAACGTCATGGTGCGCTTCCTTCCTGTTCGAGCTATCTTGTGATCTTGGTCCTCGATTGGCTGTAGCTGCCCTGGATCCCACCGTTTTTAGGCCTTGCGCCTTCTCTGTGAGACGTGAGACACATTTCAACATCATGTGGTTTGATGGAGTTGCTGGGAAGTTTTTGGACCCGACGAACCATACCTTTATACCTAAAAAGTAAATCTTTTTAGGTATATCTCAGGCTGAAACTTTATAGTATGTACTGTACAGTTGCTGCAAAAACCCGAATGGTGGCTATTGGTCGTCATATTTGTAAATT
>JBBPMU010000245.1:0-35216 GCA_038090475.1 Wakefieldia striispora | reverse complement strand
AGGAATTTAGCTACTCAAGTGACTATATAGATTTATATATTGTCAGAGAAGTCTACAGATACTACAGGACTACATAGCCTATATAGCACTACATAGCACTATGTAGTGCAGGCAGGGTTTCCTGATGGAGGGTCATCCACCATTCGCTGGATGGGGATCAAAGAGAAGAGAAGCAAAGGAAAATGGGAGACACATGTCCATGGAGATATAAGATCCCCGTATCTCGTGAGAGAGTCAATCTGTCCAAAAAGGGTTATTCCCAAAGAGAAGGCCGCCGGGAATAAGTCAGAAAGTCTCGACTGACGGCCAAATCAGCAAGTGCTGGAAAGTGGTCATGTGCTCCAGATCACATGATGAAGGAAATTATACTGGAGTAGGAGCGTACCAATAGTGAAATGTCATATGACGTCTAGTCACGTGATTGGCGAAATACATGTAAACAGCTTTCTTCAATCGGATCACTGCAAGAAAGGGGTTTCTAGGTAAAAGTTTAAAAGTGTCAGTAAAAATGTGGCATCTTTCAGGAATAAAATATAGGGTTCGTAACATCCTTGACTACTCCATAGTCTTCACCTCACCCTTAGTTCCTTGATCACTAGAACAGTGAGTGGTTCCTCCTCACAGTTTGACCATAACCTCTGCCTTGACTTTGCCTGGGCCTTCCACCCACTGCATAGACAGTCGAACCTCATTCCCTCAGACAAGAGATTGAGAGAGTTGGGTAGCTCCACCTCTTTAGTCACTTTTCTGTTGAATGAATTACTGTATATAACAATGCATTTCAGTAGGCCTACATACATGATACATATAGGATTGAGGTGATTTGTATAAACTAGAAAATATATGTACTGTCTCACATTTCAAGTAGCAAAGACTACAGAACCCCTATCCCCTATAGATCCTTCCCCACCATTCACAATGCCTAAATTCCTTAGCAATCTTTTCCAAGGGCTCTTCATACCTCTCAACACCTGTCTCCAATACTGCACAATCCTCTTTGTGTTGTACACTTTGAGTAACTTTCACCACACAATTACATCTGACTCCAGTTTTTTCAACTTTTGCTGGTATCTCTGCCCATCCATTGTGGCAGCTGTGGGATCCATCTTGGGATACTTGTGTGTATCCTCTGCTGTACTAGAGATTTCTACTAGTACAGTCAGGTCAAAACTGCATTCCCCACCCTCTTACTCTGGTCATCTCTGCTGGATGGGATCCAATGCTTGCTTCATCATAGTCCTATGGATCTGGCAGTACACAGTGCTTGGTATGTGCTGACAATATTGTGATTGCCAGCTTGTTCATGTTCAGGTGGTATGTTGTAGGAACCTTCAGGTTGCACCTAGAGTCCTATGACATGTTGCCAATGTTCAGAAATATTTACACAATCTGTGGAAGCTTTTCTATGACACTCCTCCTCCTTCCTTTCTTGATAGAAAACATACTCTGTATGTCTCATATCTATGCCGGGCCAGCACATCACCTACTGTGCACTAAAACTGTGTGCAATATGTACTAATCATAGTTGATCCTCATCCATGGACAAATGGACTGCTAGTCACTAGTAGTTGCTTACACACTGTTGCTACTGTACATGATGATCTCTCTTCATCCCATGAAACCTACATTATATGGTGTATTTCAGTAGTCCTGTATGTTATGTAGCAGATTGAGATTGTATGGATTGATTTGAGTCAGTCCTTTCAGACTTGCCCAGACTTCTCTGACCCTGTCCGCTCGGTTTCACCCTCATTCTTGCCGCCATACACCGTTTTGCGGTTCATCGGATACTCTCGCAGGAACAGCGTCAAAATGAGGGCGACGCCGGCAAACGCCGTCGTCACCACCCACACCATTGCAATCGACCGTGCCCACGCGTGGAGGACAGCATCACGAAGAGCGACGTCCTAGTTGGATTCAACTATTGTCAGCCACCAGCGACAATAAGCATGAATGAACACAAAACACACAGGGATCAGGTGCACCATGCCAACGCTGTCGGTGAGCGCTGTGATGTTGTCACCGAATCCGAGACTGCTGATGTTTGGTATGGTTGCTAGTTTCCGTGTAAGAACGATGACGATGACCGCTTCCCCAACGGCGAGTCCAACCGCACCGCCAAGTGCGCTAAACAGCATCGATCATTCTGGCGAGTCGAACGGCAGACGAGATTTGCTCACCGAAGAAACGAATAGCCGCTTGTCGCAGTCGCCATGTCCTTGAGAGGCATCGCTGCCTGAAGCGCGACTATCGGTGTTTGGAATAAAAAGCCCACCCCGATTGCTGCGACCAAAGGATAAAGTTCCTGTTCGCGACTTCGAACGACTGAGCATCACGAGTCAAACTATCCAGTGAGACGGGAAGACGTACATGCTTGAGTTGTAGTCCAGCATGATCATGAGACCGGTGCCGATAGTAAACAACGTAGTCCCGAACCACATCGCTGGGCGGGCTTTCCCCACCTTCCAAACAATGAATCCAGCGATAGCAGTGAAGACAGAACACACGAAGGTGTACGGAAGCATCCTGAGGACACAAGAGTGAGACGGACTAAAGTGTAAGCATGAAAGAAATATACTTGACTCCCGCACCTGTGGCCGAAGAACCCAGCACTTTAGCAAGGTCACTCATTTTGTCCGTAAACAGAATAGAAAATAAAACCTTGGTAAAACAAGGGAAGATAACTTTGGTCTGAATTAGCGTTATGTCACTGAGAGTTGGATGGCGTTGTCCCGACTCACTACATCGCTGGAAGGAAAACGGCATTATAGAAGAATCCAATTGCCAAAAGACATCCAGTAGTCCGTGTCTTTGCAACGCCCTCAGAATAGCATCAGACATTCGGCTGGGAATTCACCTTGAATAAACGAGGCGGAAGGATGGCTGCACGTGTCGTGAACAATTCGTTGGCGCAGCCAACAACCAGCAAAACCCCTCCCACGACGAGCGGACCAACCGTTTGAGGTGCCGACCCTTCGAAAAAAGAAAAATCTTCAATCTCTAATTAAGCTCAAGAACGTGCCAGACTGACAGCTTGTTTGGCCATAGTTGAGCCCCACGAGGAGGCAAACTACACCTGCAACAAGACTTAAAAGTCCAAAGAAATCAAACTCGGCAACTTGGTCGCGAAGTGGACGCTCCTGAGGCGGATGAACATTGAGGAAGAAAAACAGTAGCGTCGCTGCAAGACCACCGATAGGTCTAAGGTTCAGTGATCAGGATTCTAGATCAAACCTTGACACCGGACTGAACACATACAAGTTGATAAAGAAGCACCACCGCCACGATATGTGTTGCGAAATAGTCTTGATGGAATCAGACACCACGGAGGGGACGTGAGAAGGCAGACACTTACACCGCCGAGAAGTGGACCAGCCACGCTATTAGAAACAGAATGAGCGGATCCAGGGCTCGAAACTCGCGAGAAGTCTACCTCGCAACGCCATACGTGGCGCCAAGTAGACCACCATAACGCGCTCGACTACAAGGTCGTCAGTCAAATCAAGAGATTTCAGGATCGTTCGGGTTCTTCGATACTTGCTCTTTCAACGAAACGATATCTGAGATGATGATCGATGAGAGCTGCATGACACCACCACCACCGACCCCTTGAAGTGCTCTGCACACGATCAACCAAGTCATACTTTGAGCAGCACCGCAAAGTGCTGAGCCAGACTGACATGTATACCCATGAGTGAAGCAACAAATTCTGTCAAGTATATGAAGACGAACCAAAAATATGGCAATACATGCACAGAGGAGTGGTTTGCGTCCTAACGTATTGGTAAGGTGCGTTGCCTGCATGGACCTCGACGAAACACCAACCAAACATATCCGAAAGTCTCCCATAGAGAGGTCCACACGCCCCAACTGCGAGCACGTACGCACTGGCACAACGAAACGCTGATCAACACAGCTGTCTGACGAATGGAACTGGTCATACTTTCCAACCCAACTGTAGTTATTGCCTCCCTGGAGATGAGCAACGATGGTGGGAAGCGCAATCGCGACGATAGTCTTCCCGTGTCCCTGTCAGATGCACTCCGTAACAAACCACGGCTCCGACTCACATGATCCAACGCCGCAAGGAACATTGTACACATCAACGCGAAGCTCACAATACCTAGCCTGTTCTTGGGCAATACATGTACTTCGTCCTGTCTCCAGGAAATGCCCGGCTCCTTCCGCGATTCAGCTTGTTCTTGTTGGATAGACTCGGCGGCCATAACCTCAGGAAGTCTTGGTTGCCTGACGTGTCTTGGCTATCTGTTGTAACCGGGCGGAATTTAAAGGAAGCATATAGATGGGCCGCGCGTACCAATTCGTAAATCCTCGGGGATCAACCTTTGCGCCTGATCCGATCCGGGTGGGGCGTCAGACAGCCCAATCGAGCCAGCCATGCCATACAGCTCCTGTCTGTCCAACTACGGGGTCCAATAGTGCACGACTGAGGGCCCCCGGCGAGGTATCTACTAGTAGAAAGCCGTCTTGACCCACATATGGTCATGAGAAATCAGGGGTAAACCTGACGTAATTTCAAGGCCACACACTTGTACTTGAAGACGGCTCCAATGAGCTACCTTGAACTGGAAGGCGTTTGGAACCTGTGATGTTCATCACCAAGGAACTCAGTCCAGATGACACCATAGCAAAATGCGCGTCTAGATAGCGTGTGTAGCAGTCAAGGCTTCAATGGCTCGGGAACTGGAATCTTCTCCGAGTCGATTGTCTGGGAATGGTCTGCTCAGGCTATAGACCTTCCCTTCTCCGAAGAGTCCTTGGACTTCCTTCCTTCCTTTCCCTCCCACATACCACTGTCTGTGATTCAGAACATATCTCGCGTGAAGGACAGCAACCTGTCCAAGAATCAGCCCAAAGATATATGAACGGGCCACGAGTATGAAGACCTTTAAGTGGTGCTGATTCTGACGACCGGCCGACCACGCAGACAGGGTCAGCATGAAAAACTACAGATAGGCGTTGCCTGGAGAGCCACGTCGACGTCTGGGTTAAGTTTGCGGCGGTCAGCATGTAGGACGCTTCCGACGAAAATGCTAATAGGTCCGACAGCATCTCCGTCAGCGGTTCCGGCGACCGTATCTTGATTCTTCTGAATCATAATTTCGGTCCACGCTCATGAATCCACGAGTACAGCCTCGGCGACGTGTTATCCGAGCTTTCCAACGCGGGACAGAGGTCGAGTCGCATGCTCAGGATCGTCTTCCAGTGTCAACTCCACTTACTGTATCGGACATCATGTACTTCGTTATGAGACCAAAAGGCGAAAGCAGTACTAGGAAAATGAATAAAAAAGTCTAATAAATGCAACGTTCGAGCACGCCGAAAAATATCCAGTCACCATCCAAAACAAGTCACGATCATCGAGCAACTCCAAATGCAAAAAGAACCACACGTTCGGCGCGCCTACCTCATTCGTGCAACGTGTCAATACTCACGGCACGCGACAACGGAATCTGCCTCGGCACCAACGTCGTCAAACTGATCTGTGACCCATTCCGCGACCGCGCCGTCATCGATGACAAGGACGCGATACTGTGCGATACCATCGCTGCCGTCTCGTCCGGCATCGCGACGGACCCCAACGTCGGCGAGGACGCACGGGAGTGGTATTGCGACGCGGTCGAGGTGCCGATCGAGGGGTAGGCAGATTCGTAATGTGGAGGCGAGCTACGCGTGGTAGTCGAGGCTACTGGCGAGGAGTGCGTATGCCGGAGAATGGGTCGCGTCGTATGGGATGTCGTGTTCAGCGGTGGGGGGCGGGGACGTGAGGAACTGGAAGAGGAAACGAAACGGCGGAGGGGGCGAAGAAGCGAGGGTGGTAACACGGAAGAAGGCGAGTTCTGGGAAACGGCGCCTTCTTCCATCAAGTACGCATCGTCGACGCTGCGCTTTAGAGACCCTCGCCTCATTCGTCGCCAAGCGAAGCCAAACGGTCTACGCAGTCGGAGGGCCATACAGAACAAGAGTAACAGCACGGCAGTGTAGAATAGGAACATGACAGGCGAGAACCCAAGCGATTCCCGCGTCAACACAGGGGGTAAATGTTGCGATAGCCTCTCCTCGATCGCATCCAAGTCTAGGAAAGGCGGCCGAATTGGCGTAATGGGAGGATTCCGCGAATTTGAGGGTATATCTTGCACAGGATCCACGAGAGGTCGGCTATGACTGGACAAGGGCTTCACCTCCTTGCTTGCTTCAAGGACCATTTTCCCAAGCGTCCAACTAATCGCAATGCCTCCAACTGTATCGACAGACTGGAATAAAGGTCTCCCGAGTCCCTTCTTCTCAGCTTGTTGAGCGACCTTTTCGCCCTCGGTAGTGGAATTCCCGCCAGGATCGACGATGCGAGGTATCCCGATGCCTTCATGAAGTACGTTTGCGACCCATGCTGCCTTGAAACACTGCATCTGTAGTCGAGAGATCTCGACCTTGTCTCCCCATTTACCCGTCTCGATAACCTGTCCGTTCTCCATCACCTCTCCGTCTCCACCTAGCAAACCCGCCTTCTTTGACGTTTCATGCTGCTTGATGATCCCATCCCAGTCTCGATCGCAGAAACTTGTCGCAGCGCGCTCGTACTGAACAAAGTCGTAAGGCCCACCGAGTCCAAAGACATGTTCCGACGAGTACCAATACTCGGAGACGCCAATAAAATGCGAGGACGAAAAGTTGATCCGGGGCACATGAACACCATCGAACAAACACGGCGTATCCGAGCACGGTGCGTCCTTGTTGAGAAGCGGCGCCGTCTTTTGTAGACACTGCGTGAAGGAACCCGTACCGACCAACGTGTGCGGCGTCGTATGATGCGCGGATGCCCCCTCGTACAGCGGCAGCGTCTCCGTGAGTGCCAAGTCCTTGGGTAAACACGGATCCTGTATCGTCCGTGACGCCATCCCGTCGAACGCCTCTTCCTCGGCACTCCCAACCGCCGCGGCGACATACCGCTCCCTCGCCCGATTCGTCCCATACCCCAACCACGTCGTCACGAACACCTTGTGCTTGATCTCCGTCCCTCCCAACAACCTTAATCGCACGTCCACCAACGCCGCCTTGTCCCCCCTCTCCTCCTCCACGGGCTCAAACGCAATCTGCGTCGACGCGCCGCCCATATCCAAAAACCCATACGTCGTCTTCTCGTCCTTGTGTCCACCCACGAAGCCGTCCATGAGATAGTTGACAGCTATCCACCCGAAGAGACCCTCTTCCTCGCCCGTGATGATCTGCACGCTCGCACCGCACGGCCCGTCTTTGGACTCGGGTTCGATACGAAAGGGGGAGGTCCGGAGGTAGGTGCACGCCGCGTTCAACACCCACGCTTGTTGGAGCGGCGTCAGCAAGCGCATCCCCGCCGTCGCGAGAAGAAAGAGGGGCGTGTCTGATTCGAGCGACGGCGGGATTTGCGAGCGTGCATGTCGAATCAAAGGTTCCAAGTAGCTAGCCACCCCCTCTGGGTTGTCCCCAAACGACGATAAGCCTAGACACGCGAGATAGGCGCGGTCACCAGCGTCAGAGATGGACGTGTCCCGCAAGAGACATCCAATGGAGACAAGAATCAAAGAGTATGACGCGCACCAGGCTCGACCTTTTTGATCCAGTCCTCCCCGTTTTGAACGCCTTTCGCTACCTGGGGTAACATATTCCGAACTGCGTCTCCATAGTCTTCTAGTACGACCTGTGGGTCCTTCCAACTGTATGTTTGAAGCCGCGAGCCAGACGATCCAGCGTCAATAACAATTCCGAATCTGCGTGAAGCTAACCAGGCATCGCTGGATGTCGGAGGTGGCATTGACAAACATCTACTGAAAGAAACGAATGTGGAGAGCTTTCACGAAAGTCCGCGTGGTGTATGATACAGTACGGGGTACGTGATAGAAAGAGGAAGAGCGGCGGAGCGCGTGGAAGAATGATGAGCATGAATTGAAATGCCACGTCAATATAGGAACCAAATTCTGTGCCTCATCGGAGTCCCGACGACCTCGTTCGAGCCTATGGTGACGAAAAGTGCTCATACAAAGCTATATACTACCAACAAGACCATATAGTATTGTCACACACTGAGATAGAGCATATTCGCTAGGAATCGTTTTCATGATCTCGAGATGGTACCTCGCCGTTGCCGTGACCTCGATCCAACCGATGTAGTTAGTGCTTTCTTTTCCTCTGTTTTCCTGTTCGAATCGATACCCCATGCCCTCGCACTTGCTGCCCTCAGCCTCATCACGTCGTCCACCCAGTCCGTCTCTGTAGCTTTGCGAGCACCCAGGCCGTGCAATCGCTGCTCCTCTTCAGGAGAGAGAAGCGGAGCAGAAGTACGTTCGCCAGACTGCCAAAGAAGGAGCTGTTGAATAGCTTCCGGGAGGAGGACATTGAGGCAGTACTAACGACAGCGCACCAGTCAGTGGCTACAGCTCGGAATGAAAGGACGCGCGCTTACGTCGAGTTTCTCGATACTAGATAAAGTCCCGAACTCTTCGCACACGACCAAGACATTCCTTTGAGAGATCACCTCAGGCTGTTGGTCCTCGCCCAGAATAGGAGTGAGTGGACTCGGCTGGGAAGACGTATCCTATAACGGGGATTGAAAGGACATCCACGGCGATAGAACTATACATTACCTTGCGTGTCGTGTCCAGTAAATCAACCTTTAACCGAGGTACCTCGGGATGAGACGG
This sequence comes from Wakefieldia striispora, assembly GCA_038090475.1. Taxonomy (NCBI): domain Eukaryota; kingdom Fungi; phylum Basidiomycota; class Agaricomycetes; order Agaricales; family Hymenogastraceae; genus Wakefieldia; species Wakefieldia striispora. The sequence continues at coordinate 26,520 of JBBPMU010000245.1, read as the reverse complement.
TAATAGCGACGGCTCGGTTGCGACTGCTTGTGAGACTTCTGCTAGAAGCTACTGTCTGTTCAGGATTAGGTCTCGTAGGTAATTGCATTGACCATACATCCAATTGGCTCTTGGGAACCAAAGAAGCTTGCGTGACTGCGGGGCTCAGAACTACGCCATTCGAAGGGGTAGGTAACGACGCTGGCTGCTGTAACTCAGGGTTCGCGTCGAATGGATCAAGACTGACTGAAATGCACGTTACCTGCTCATGCCCGTCAACAGCCATCGCAGAGTCCTCGGCAACCTCAGCCTGTTTGTCAGATTTGGACATAGGTGAAGACCCATCCACCGTGCTATGGTTCTTATCCGCGCACACAACCTCCGGGACAACCGTACCTTCGACGCCTTGCATTGCATCGTCCTCCAAGGGATCACGAGGCGAAGTCTCCATCAACATGGCTTTAGGAGAAACAGCTTTGACACTGGCTCCTTCCTGTACTCCACCCGGCTCCTCCGCACCGCTCGCCTCAACCGCAATGTCCCCAGTGTCCAGCCATTCAGGTTTCGGCTTGCTGTCCGCAACTACCCATTTGCATATCGCCTTCTGAACCCCCTTCACGAAGCGTGCATCCAGGCCCCCCCTCACGCCCGCCGACTTCCACAGCCCACTCCTCGCCGATCCACCCCTCATGAATGCCTCGTGCTTGTTTCTCGCGGGCTCATATTCCTTATTCAAAATCGCCCGCAAGACGGGTTTCACGTACGTGAGCTGTGCGCGAATGGAAAGATCCTCAAAGTCCTCTGGGGGCGGGGGCGGTGCCAAACTGGTGATATCGTTAGGGTCTTCAACGTTCGCGTCACCGTCGCCGTCGTCCTCGCCGGCCTCGTCCCCGGAATCGGGATCCTCGATTGTCTTGACTGCACTCTCCCACTCTCCTAGTATACACTGAGCGAATCCCTCCTCTTCAGAGGTCCAGAACTTGTCCCTTGCAATTACGTGTACTTCGTCATCCAAGAATTTAACCTTGTATTTCTCCTTTGGATCCGGGACGTGTTCTAGAATCCGGGCTGGCCAATAAGAGCTTCTCGTTTTGGGCGCCAAGGCGAGAATGAGTTCGCCAGGAATCTGGAGTGTCGGATCTGGAGGACAGGGCGAAAGCTTGCGTGGCGTGTCCTCGCTCATGTCGCCCTTCAAATTAACTCGAGATCGCTGCGCTTTCAATTTCCTCTTGGGCTCGGTTGTCTTTGCCTTTTTCCGAGCAGACTTGTGCGAAGACAGCCGAAGGTCGGACGTGGGCTCTGAGTCGTCGAGAGAATCGTAAGTACCTCCATCGGCGGCGTAGGTGGACAAAAGCGCAGGAAGTCCATCTCGCTCCAGCGTCGAAGCCTTTTCCATGCTCTGGACGGCCAATTCCCACTTGTCTTCGATAGATGTATCCTCTGCTAAACGTGGCTTTTTGGCAGGAGGGCCGTTAGTGTCATCTGCAGACGAGGAAGTGATGCGAAAAGTGGTACGCGAGAAGCGTTTGGCACCACTATCGTCATTAATGGATTGGATATTCGAAGGAGAGGGAGCAAAGATCGTACACAGGCCTCTACTAGTCGAGGACGAAGATGGAAAGTCCCCAAACAAGGATATGCGAAGAGGTTGTTTCTGGACAACCTACGATAACGCGTATAGAGTATCCGCCTCGGACCTCGACGTATAACTCACCTGGGCGGGCCACCACATAAGCGGTTCAGGCGACTCGAGATGATCCTGAGGCTGTGCACCGTGGTCCGCAAGTATGCCAGACTGGTTGACGAGTACCCAAACGGAATTTCCAATATCCCAGGTATCAAGAGATTTGTTCGCATTTAGTTTGCCTTTCTTTTGCTTCCGTTTGGGAGACAGGGGTTGTGAGAGTACGCTGAACTTTGACGCAGAAGGTTCCAAGGCACGAAGCGAAAGGGATTTCGAAAAAGGAAGTCGCTTTAGAGAGCCGTGAATGGACGTCTTGGGTGCGATGGTAGGTGAGGACGGAAGGTCTTTGGTGGGCACGATAGGTGAAGTCGGCGGGCTCGACAAGGGTGAGGGAGACGCCAAGAATATGGAGCTGAGCACGTCTTCCTTGCGAAGGCACGAAGCAGAGGCCTTGCGCTTACGCGACGTAGTTGCCACAGCTGGTAGCTTGGCCTTGGACACATGTGATGGGGGTGCTGGAGTAAAGTTCGCCATGCGCTTGGCTGGTTTGGCCAACTTTCTCTCCGGAGATGAAGGGCTGCCTTTGAGAGGGGAAGACAGGTGCTTCCCGGTCGCAGTGTAGCGATATTTGATGTTCTTCGTTCTTTGAGCAGGTTCACGAAAAGGGTTGGATGACGATGGAGAGTCGCCGTCCGAACGACCCGGAGAGTCAGTGAGCTGTTCTGCAAAGCTAGCTGAGGCTTTCTGTGCTGCACCACGCGCAGGAATGATACGGGCGGCCAAACCCTCTGGACTAGACATGTCAGTAGTGTCAAGTGCGCCGCTAAGTCACGCCGACAACGTGACGCGCTCAGTTACAGTCACTACTCAGTTACATAATCACTCTTCCTCACTAGTATCATCATTACCGTCTTTCACGTTTAGTTCACGCACCAGCGAGTACTTACCACCCTGCTTCATCCCCACCCTACCCCAGCTTCCGCGTAGACACGTTTCGTGTCCCATGAACCTCGATCAGATCCATCTTATATACCGTTCGTCATTTCAGGCCGTATCTTGCGCCTATACCATGCCTACCACCACCCCGTAGCACTGCAGTCCCCTCATTTTTCAGAGTCCGAGCCCATGTCATGTGTATGCGTCACCCTTCTGTCCACATGACGATCGCCCGTTTTCTCGTTCGTCCACTTTATCGCCATCGACTACGCCCCTTCGCAGGTCGAGCTTTCTCTCTGTTTTCCGCGTGTATCGCAACGATGCACTCCTAGATATGAAATCGCAACCCCTAATATTATCGATGATTCACACCCTAGGCACCCGTTCAGTCAGCATTTTTTCCTTGCGTGCACAACGCTCACGACGACACGGTGCTGAGTTGGTTGACATGGTTTCTTCGCGTTACCCCCATCCTCCCCACCCCTTAATCCAGCACGAATATCTCGTGTACAGTGTCCATACTTGCTTGACACCATGCCGCCCACTTTCTACCCAGTTTGTGTATGCCGAGATGGCTCCATCTTCCATCTCCGAGGAAATGCTCTGCTTAGAGTTGTTGCTGACGAATGGTGGCGGCAATGTCCAGGCAGTACGAAAAAGCTAGCGAGATGAGTGGTCTCTGAGTGGGCAGAAGCTGGCCCATGTGTATCAGCTTCCAGTCCTGCCTCTGGGCATCGCCGTCTCATGCTCATGGCGTCTAGACCTTGCTGCCGTGCTTGTGAAGAGGCGATTATCGATGAGACCTTTTCGTGTCTTTTCCTAGGTGGTGCGTGCAGGCACCACATGCGTATGCTATCTTTGCTCCTGCCTATTTCTAACATGGAACCACGCATTATTACGTTGTCATACAGGAGTGTTTGGTGGGTTTGGTCAGCCTTCCGTCCTTCTATCTTTCTTCCAGTGTTCCTCCTACCTCTGCCAAGCTTGAGTTTGATGCTGACAACTGATCTTTCGTGGCGCATCCGGACTCGGACCGCTCCCCTTCTGTAACATGACCTTTCATCCTGCCTTCAGGACCTGCGAGGCCCCCTTCATTTCTAATTATTGAACTCTAAATATTTCCTGTTTACCGCATCCTGCCTTGCCCCTTTTTCATGTTCGTCAACTTCCGTCCTTCCTTGTGCCACCAACTGCGTCTGTGGTTAGTTTCAAATTCTGTTTTCACAACCTGACGTCCGTCCGTCCTAACAGAGCTTCTCCCACTGCACTCGCCACAGACAACCTCAGGCTGTTCACGATCGTCGACACAACGAGCGTAATTTGAGATCACCGCCGCTACTGACCGCCGTTCGAGCCAAGGCTACCCCATTCACCGTCGCAACACTGTTCCATTTTCCCTCGCCGGTCTTCACAACGTCGGACAATGATGACGCAACGTTTTCATCTCGGACAAGCTGATAACATTTCGCCATTTCATCCCTCAAATGCCGCATCGCCGGTCAGAACGTACGGACTTTTCTTCCTTATTCAATATGCGGTCTATTCATGAAGACGAGCTGAACGTCCGAACCGTCTTCTCCAAATAACGCCATTCCGATTCCGATCCACGTGGATAGCCTCTCGGCGTAGTCCATTCCGCGCGCACGTTCTCGCTTGTGGCACGCGCATGGGACGCATCGTGTTCGAGAAGTGAAGAACAGCCTTTTTCCCTCGCTCCAAGTAAAACGCACTTTATGCGGGCGCCCGCGCTCATAGCGCCGATCTCCTGGCCACGCGCGACTGCGCCGTATCGCAGACGCCATCGATGCTTCGAATTCGGATTGCTCAGCTTGATCCTATTTTTTTTACATGCCTCTCTTTTTCCCTCTCTCTCGCTCGCCGTGACTTCTTGGGGTCCGTGCTGTCAGTGCCCCAGAAGCGAGTACCGCGTTGGTCAGCGTCTTGGAGCTTCGAACAATATGCACCGTTCGTGTTCGATAGCTCGACGTGCACGGGGTTCAATATGACCATACTGCACATACGAATGAAATTTATCTCTGCTATCCCCATGTAGTCAATGCTGCCTTGACCAATAACTGCCCCGATCGTCGGCCGATGCCTATGCATGACGCAGACCTGGGTTCCCTGGTACGACCGGGATCACATCCAGATCCCGATTCGAGCACACGAGACACGAAAAGCAAATCGAACGCAGTCGGAACGTCGGATGACGCACCCGGGCGAGCGGTCGCCCTTGGCCCTCCGTCAACCCAAGGGCCAGATGATCCAATACATTCTCCGCTCCCGACTTAGAGATGGATCTTTATTTTCGGCGAGGGCCCGTCATTGGATAGGTCATAAAAAGCCATCGCAGTACATGGCAACCGTTGCCGTGATGACAAAAAGACCCAACACGACTGGAGGGCGCCTGAGCATCACTCGTCGTGCCGTCGTCGACGTTCGAATCGTCATCGGGGTCATGTCGTTTGCTCCATCAGTGCTAGCTTGATACGAGATACCATATTACGTGTCCCGATAACGACCTGTCTTCATTCTTACCTCCACCGGTAAAATCGCCCCATACCGAACCAAACCCTTTCAGTACGCTCTCATTATCAATCGCAAAACCCCGGCGCAGTATATCCTTGTGATGCGGCGGCGCCAACGTGAACAATAACGAACGACCCGTATTGGCAAACATCGACCACGCGTGCTCCAATTAATGCCGTTCATCCCATATCGATCCTCGCCGTTTTGAAATACGGCGAGCGTCACAAGGTCAGATATGCCAAGGACGTTTGGAGTATCGCGAAGGCGAGAACATCAAACAGAGAGGTGTACGAAGGCGATGAGTGCCCCCGAAAAAGTCCAAAAGTCATTACCACGTACCGATACACGCACTCTAAACTCCGATGCCCGTCCATTGGACGTCGACCAAAACCTTGGAACAGCCCGCCCCGAACAAGCAAAACGGGAAAAGCGAGAGTCTAGACTGGCGGCACTGGTATGTTACATATATCCTTTTCGTTTTTTTTTTTCTGGCGATAAGATCGCACTGTCGTACGATATCATGAAGGCGACAACGATTCGTTGATTCAAAGTTGTACGTCAACGCGTTACGCGTGACGTGAGAGAGATGCGGTCGCTGAACGCTCTCACTCGGATTCCCCAACCCGAGGACTTGTCCCTCCTCGGTCCCCGAGAAACCGGGCTCGTACCGACCAACGGTATTGCAGCTCGCTTGACTAAAGCGTAAAAAAAAAGTCTAACCCAAGCTTGTCCGATACGACGCCAGGGTCGGCCTGGATGCATCCTTGGCCTTGGTCGTTCTCCAGCGTGCGTGCGCTCCTCGTTTGGTCTCTCCTCCAAATCGGATTCGCCCGAGGCGCTTCATCATGATTACATCTCCCCAATCCTCGATCATGCCCGATAAACGCGCGTTCCTGTCCTCCACCCCGCCGAGAGACGACCGTGAGAGGCGATTCGCGAGCCAAAGGTACGGGTTATCACTCGCAGAGATGGACCTGCCACTGATCGCAGGCAGACGTGGCTCGTCATCCTCACGAATCCAAATGCTCAGATGGATAGATGCAGCGTCAAACGCCCATCACGAATACATCACCCGTTGGCGCGGGCACACGGATCAACCTCCTCTCACGCCGTCGAGGCGACGCCGATCTCGGGCGATACCGCATCGCCGCGCGATGGTCATCTATCACGCATCGGTTTGGTAGATAACAGCGCACGAAAACACCGCCGGGGTCGTAGGCGTAAGCCCCCAACGTGCTGTGAGACTCGGAAGAAGACAGCAAAGCACAAACGCGCAGCAAGCAGGTTCGAGACCCCGCCTCGCATGGGATGAACGCTTCGGCCGAGGTTCGCGACCCAAAAATAAAAAATAGAAAAAACGCAGCACGCGCGACGCGAGAAACCGCCATCCCATGCTGACAACGCACGTACTCACGGGCACGGGCTAGCGTCGTACGATGAAGCACCGTGACTTGATCCAGCTGGATGCACGTCACTCGACGTTTGGGCCCATGACGAAAGCGAGGCCGTCGTGGCGTGTCCCCCAAGGCGTGGTATACGTACCTATACGTACTGTACACATACATACCGACCCGTCCAGTGCAGTATTACAGGCCGAGACTTCTCTCGTCATCGACAATGAGTATTGTGCACCTAATAGCCTCCACTCCAGTGGTCAACAGCCCGCATACGAATCCGAATCACGGGGGTATTGGCGCCACGCAGTGGACGAACACGTGTGGCGCGGGCCAAAACGCGCTGCCACAGGCCTAGGCAATGCTCGCGCGTTCATGATATCATCAAGTCATATATCGATGGGTCATCGATGGCGCTTCCAAACATGAGATCGGCGACCCTGATGGACTTCCTCGAACTCATGGTCTAGGGACCCACCCAAAGCCCGTGCAGACAACGTTGATCACTACACGACATTTGGCAACGACGTCAGTCCCCACACCGCATGATGATGGTGATGGCTACAAGTCTAATGAATTGGTGCCTGCATCGACTAAAACGATACGTAGCGTTACAGAGTGTGGAATCTGAGAGAAAGAGCACATGTGGTACTACTACAACATGCGTGCACAAAGCCAAGGAAGAAGGAGCACACGAGTACGGTATCATATGCAGAGAAATCGAGAAAAAAAAAGCAAGGTTCATAAGTTAAGGCAACACGAAAGAAGATTGTGGCAACAACTGGCGAGATAGAAGTTGATGCGACGAGAAAGAGAAAAAGGAAACTAGAAGGAGAGTGGTTGTGCGTATTAGAGCTACAGTGTGCTTCCATAGAAAGTGCCCAAATTGCTGAAACAGTCTATAAGAGTCGGGAAAAGAGATTATGAGCGTTCCATGAGGTTGTTGACATACAACATATTCTTCAAGGCGTCCTTTTTCGCTTTACAAGAACCTTAACTGCGTACCGAAAGCGGAATCAAAGAGAATCGGAAACAAAAGAAACCAAGACGACGGAGGGAAAAAACGGAAATGATCAACGATCACGGGATCGCGCACGGGCCGGATTCTCAAGAGAGTGTCGGCGATGGAGGATTCTTCTAGAGGGACGTAGATCCGAGGCAAAGCTCATCAGCCGACTAAATAGCGGTTTCTTGATGCCGCCGCTGCTCGCACCCGAATAAGGAGAACGAGGCGATGATGCTGATTTAGTAGTGGAACTTGCCGTATAAAGCGATGGCTCGGGACCGACCTGTATATGGCGGGTTGTTAGCAGACTGTTCCTAGTGAGGAGAATGAAGGGGAGGGTGGACCTACCAAGACTTTTACTTTTTGACCAGGGGTGGGGATGATGTAGTAGGTGCTGCCGGAGTCGCCACTCGCCGCCTCGCTGATAGGAGTCGGCGCGCGAGAGGGAGCTCTGGGCCCATAGCGTGGCTCCTCCTGGACAGAGGAGAGATTGCTGCGCACGGGATTGTATGGGGTCGCTGTGATGCGCGGGTACTGAGGGAAGCCAGACCCAGTAGGGGCGGATACGGTATAAGTCATGCCGGGTGCCTTGTGTGGAGCATAAACAATAGTAGGCGGAGCGTAATGATCGCTCGTATGGTGATGCCCTGCGGCGTAAACGATCGACGGCGGGGGTCGATTGCCACGTGAGTGTGAGTGGCTGGGGTGTTGATGATCGTAAGGGTCATGAATGTGCTGCGAATGTGAATACATGACGGGCGGGGGAACTTCGACGTTGTTTGGAGGTAAACGTGGGGGGAGTGGTTCGATCACTTCTGGCTCGTCCTCGTGAGGGGTAGTCTGCGCCGGTTGACGACGCTGAGGTTCTGATGACCGGCGGGGTCTGTATGTCCCCATGGGGCGATGAGGTTGCGCATTTGGATCAGAAGGAAGGATGTGGATCTCCTCCGGAGGTGTCGAGAAGTCGTCCTCGTATGCTCTTGGAAGAGTGCCGTGACGGGCAGGACGGTGATGGGTCGGTGCACGACGGGGGTGGGGAGGGGGATAGACATCTGTGGCGGACCTCGCGCGGTCGTGAGAGTTGTAGGCGGTGTGAGGACGGGGACGTGGGTGGCGGGAAGGGTCGCTTCTATTATCATAGTGCCAGTGGGAGATGGGGATGTCAGCGCGACCGCCGCCATACCTGAGGACCATCTTGGGCGGGAGAGAGTGGGAGCTGTCGTCCGAGTCACGGTCCTCGATCTCACCTACGACGGAGGGGGGACTGTCTGGGGAGTGGAGGGGGCCGTTATAAGGGGAGTGGGAACGAACCCAGTAGGCAGTGCGGTCCCTTGAACTTCTGTAGACCTCTATCGCCTCTGGCGAGGTTGTGTACTCTGTCATGGGGAAGCAAAAGAAAAAAAGAGCATGAGCGGTGTCAAGATATATATAATTGTTTGAGATAGTTTACGAGATGAGATTCCATCTTAGATTTCATCGTATCATTTACTATTTCCGTGTTCGTTAGATCAAATCCTCGTCAGATCCCGCAACGCCAACCCAACGAGGCATTCCATTAAATGCCGAGTTTATACCCAACTTTGAATCACACAGCAAGAGGCAATGAACACCCTAAATCTGGCCAAACAATGACTCGCCCGTTCCGTCACTCAGAGGGCATCAGATTTCATACGGGAACTTGCCGGTCCGTCACACACTACTAGTTCAAGTTCAACCTCGACTCGGAGGCGAACCGTTCAAGCGCTTTCTCTTCTTCTTCCTCCACTTTAATTAGGCGGCCGTCACTTCCTGCACAACTGTCACTCTTCTGACTCCAACTGTCCCAAGCTACCCGATCACGTATCCTTGGGCCTGCCATCGCACTGCAACGATCGTCCTTCTCTGCAGAACCCCCCTGAAAGCTCGCAGCACCGGCAGGTCCCGACAGCGCGTACGCGTCCCGCTCCATTCCTGTAACCAAATCATATCTCCGTGACGAACGCCACGCCACGTACAGGATCTCGACCCCCCCACTGCGATCAGATGCTATCCCGACAAGCATCGGACGAACGCCGTTCACGACCAGCCTAAGAACCCCCCCGTACACGAAAACGAACCTCACCCAGGCGATGAGCAAGAATAACCCCCTTCGATGACACGCCAGACGATAAAAACAATGGCCCACACACGCACAACCCGAACCCCTTTTCTTATCGTCAGAGCACCACTGGGATTGGGCACCCGGTTGCACTTGGTTCCGCAGATGGGGAATGGCATGTGTACATCGTACGCATGCCGAACGGGGTTTTCATGTATGTACAGGATGAGATTTCGCGTTGCGCTGTCTATAATTCCGACTGACGCCATAACGAGAACATGTCGGGCTTGTCCGACCGCGGACACCGGTCCGTCCAGGGCCGCAACCCATTGATAGAAGCTCTGCATCAGCGCCAGATAGGCTATCGTATAGGCTTACGAGTGCGATGCATTCAGAGGCTGGGTGGTCAACGTTTCAACTCGGACACTCCCGGGACACGACGAGGCTGTCAGGAACACACCTCCGTAATTGCATCTTAGTACAGTATTAGTAACAGGCTCCACGACTTCCCTGTCACGACACGCTCGCGTAACTTCATAAACCCAGGACGCCCGGCAAGCACGTATCATGCGCTCCGCGGAACCTCTTCTCTTCCATTTCTCCCTCACACAAATTGCACCACGCCTCAAAACAACCGTCTTTGTTTTCCTGACCAGAATGGAGACGACAATATGTATCGAGTGTAGTAGATTGAGTAGCACCCAGAGAGAAGAAGAAAACCATTGCGCGTACCATGCCAACAGGGATTAGTGTACTGAGCAAGCAAGCAAAACAAGAAAAAGAAACACAAAAAAAAACGAGAACGTGCGCGCGCGAGCGCATTTCGGAACGCGAGCGATGTCGTGCATGGGATTAGAGAGACATTTGAGTTGCGGCCATTATCCTCGATAGAAACAACGTGAATGAATAGAACGGCCTTTCATAATCAAAAGTAAAAAAGGGGGAATCTAGCATGCGTGTCACACCATCGACAGTCGCTGATTGACTTGTTTTCGCCCCTTGACAGGAAGGGTGCTTGCAGGTCCATGGTCGGCGTCAAGGTGGAATCCAGGAGGTAACGTTTGTGGAACGGAAGGGAACGCATCAAAGATGTCCTTGTCCAGAAAACTCGACGCAGGCGAGAACTCAGGGTTCGAGTCACCAGACGACATCCACGACGTCGGGCGAGCACCCACGTCCACCTCGTCGGGATGGCTCTCGGCCGACAATTCAGCATGGAACGAAAGCGTGAGACTCGGTTGCGATCGCTCGTACAACGAACCCTGTTCTGACGCTACGTCCACCAAGTCACTAAACGTGCCCTGGAACACACGCAGGATGAAAGACGCACCTTGGTCTGCCAGGCTCACGTTGGACTTCGTCCGATTCCGGTTGAAAATCTTGTCCGCAAACGAACTCGAACGGCTGACGGTCGAACCACCCTTCCTGGAATTTGGGGACGAACTCGGCCACGCGATACCGAATCCCTTGCGCTTGCCATTGTCAGACGGCGTCGCGACAGGCGACGAGTCTTCCGACGACAACGACATGCTATCCCGTGGGTAAGCACCAGGCATATAGCCGGACGATCGGCGGCCCAGGCGGTAGATGTTGGCGAGGTATTTACGTTGCGACAACGATCGTCCCGAGAACGTTGTCGATGCGAGACTCCGGCCATCCGTTTCTTCTCCCTCGGGGATATCCTCATCGGCCGAGGGCTCTCTGATAGAGGGTATGGATACGGAACGCCCTGATTGCGAACCACTGTCGACGGAGGGTATAGGCGCGTGCTCAGTGAGGGTGGAAGCCGACGCATGTCGAAGCTCTCGTTCTCGTTCAAAGGTCGCGCTAGTGGGGGTCATCGCGAGGTCTCTCGTCCTGCTGTCACCTTGTGTGAGCCTCAACTCCAGTAATGCTGCCTCCTCCAATAGCACGGCCAAGTCACCGTGATTAGGACTGGCGGACACGTCGACGACTTTGCCGGAGACGCATCGTTGCTTCGTGACCTGTACAGTGGCGGGCGGTGCAAGGCTGGATGAAGCAGGCGGAACTGGCAATTCGGTGACCTTGCGGTGAACGACAGCCTTGAACGTCGATTTGCTCTGGATAGGCGCTTCGATCGCTAGATCGGGTGAGGGTATACTGGGAGGCGCGGGCTCTACGGGTACATGGATGGTGATAGTACTGACGCGGGAAGACGTATTCTTGGTGGAGGTGGGTGATGTTGGAGGGCTGAAAGTGACAGTCTCTGCGGGAATAGGGGTAGGTTGGGTAATACTAGAAGGGGTATCGATGGGCACCGAAGGTGGGGTGGAGGAGGTTGGCCCAGGGGGTGACGGAAATGGATGAGAGTCGACCGACTGGGGGGCAGATGCGTAATCGGAAAGACTCTCCTTGCTAGGAGACTGTGAGCCCTCGGAGGCGGGCGATGGATGTTGATCTTCGAGTGGCATATCGGCTCGAGAAGCAGAAGAAGCTGGCGGTAATAACGACCGCTCCGCTACCACGGACAGTACCTCCGCGCTCTCCGGTGTGTCCTCTGTTGCTTCTAGACTCGGCGACGATGGAGGTTCTGATTCACCCGTTGGCGAAGCAGACTCCAGCTCGGCCATCTCGGGTGGTTTCTCGGGTGGGGGCGAGGACGTTGAAGACGACGACGCGTCGACAACATCCACCTCTGCGTCGCTCGTGCTCACGACACGTCTCCCAGACCCAAAGTTGACCGCGAGCGAATTGCGTCTCGGCTGCGTCCCAGCGAGACCGTTTGGCAACACTGGCACAGGCTCGTCCGTCGAAAACGTACTCGGCGTCCCGCTCGACAACGTCGCACCCGTAGAAATGCACCTCTTCCTCGGCACAGCAGCACCCACCCCGTCCTCCGCACCCGTCGGGCAGGGCGATCCCTCGCGACTCGCCATGTTGGACGGTCCACTCGGCCGACCAAGACCGGGGACACGGTTCCCGTAGAGCTCACCGCGCTTCCTGGACGGTGCGTTTTCCGCCAGCTGAGGTGCGCCCATCGCAAAACTCCCCCGGGGGACAGGCACGCCTCCTTTTTCTTCAAACTTGGCGATTTTGTCTCGTAGCCCGCCTTTCGAGCCTGGGCTGGGCAGTCCTCGAGGTGCTGCTTGCGCCGACTGGTGCGTGTTGGGGGACACGCTGCGCTGTTGGAGCGCTGCGATGCGTTCCTTGAGGTTGGCTGGCGTTTGCACTCGGGATGCGGCCCTGGTTCGGAAAGTTAGTCACTTTGTCGTCGTCCGGGCATTGTCGAGTACACGTACATGGTCGCGGCCTAAAAATGGCACGAGATGGGTTCACCGTTTACAAGACGTCCAGCGAGAAAAAAAAGACGACCAGCCAGGGCAATTTGTGTTTTGAAATGGAAAAGGGTCGAAACGGTCCAGAATGTAAGCCGGCGGTCTGGTCTCGGGGATGGCCTTCACGAGAACGGAGAGACAAGGACGAGCAGTTGTCACGGAAATGTTTCAAACCGTTACTAATAACGTTGACGATGGTGCTTGCAATTTCCCAACCTTTGACTACGAGCGCTCGTCTCACTCGGCTTGCTCACGCTTATGCCCGCATTGGTTACACACTCATATACACAGTCGGTATCACGACGATGGTACATCAGAGTCATCTTCGCCAATGCCACCTTTCGACAGCCAGTAGGATCGCCGTTGACGCTTTCGCGCTTCGTCATCAGACCCCGCACTCTCACTCTGATATGCCTGATCCTCCAGTTCATCTTCTGACAGCTCCTCATCAGTCGTGTAAGTTGTCAGTGGATCCATCCCGTTGGCTCGCCCCATGTGCCGACGTTCCTGGATGTCATACCTACCACTTTCGTCGGGATTGCCTTCCTCTACGACCTCGTGTCCATCGTTGTTAGACTCGAGCTCGCCATCCCACTCTTCTTGCGCACTACCAGCGCTCGACTTGCCTTTCGCGTCTGCGTCGATAGGCACGTCGGCAATGATGACCGAGGCTTGTGGTAGGACATCAAGCAGCCTGTGCAATATCCGTTTTTCATATACCTCTTCAAGCAAGCGTCGGTTGTTTATCACCTGGAACTCGGTCGGGATCCGAATAACATCTGGATTGGCAATGCTCACCTCTTGTGTCACACCCAAGATGCTGGACAAGATACTCAGGTCCTCTGGATTCGTCACCAGACGCAGACGAAGCGAGCGACCCTCACGCCGCGAGCTTAGAATGCTGGCACGCAGGAATGCAGTGGCTTGCATAATCCCATAGGCACCGGCGAACGTCTGCCGTACTTTATTGATACCGAAGGAACTCCTGGAAATGTCGTTGGCTAAACAAGTCAGTCAACAAACGTCATCCAGCCAACGAGGAAATCACATACAAGGGTCTGTGGGATCTTCAATGGACAGAAGCAATCCCTTGGACGAATCGTACCATCCTCTCTGTCTCTTGCTGAAGTACGATCCCCCGTTCCGAACCGATATCCCAACCTCCTCATAATTGAAATAACAACCATAGAGCTCAAAAAACTCCATGACGAGCACGCCAAGGTTCTTCTCCGGCTCGATTTCTCCTCTGCGGATTTTTGGATGCATCTGTAGAAAATTAATGGCCAAGCAGACGATGCTATAGCTTCCCAAGCCACCGGTATACACCTCGTTCATCCCCCGCTGGTTCAGAAACGCCTTTGCGATGACGATGAGGGAACGTAGTGCGAACCCACAACCCCGCATATCTTTCAGAAAGCCGTTGACGATCTTTCCTGCTTGGACCCCATTGCCCTGGTTTACGCTAATGTCCACGTTGAGACGTCCGTAATGCGTGATAAACTTCACTATGGGTACTCTTGCTCTCGAGATGACGGTGACTTTTGATGTAATTCCTGCGCGCTTGAGGGTATTCGCGAGTGCGTGAAGTACGTTCACTTTGTTGCTACGTGCCATGGTGTTAGAGTCTATGACCAAATCAATGTCCCTAGTGACAGTCAGTTGCATGTCAAGGCCGCCTGAATTGAGCACACACCCACTGGGTAAGTATAGCTTCGTCTCATAACTCCCAAACGGCAATACTCGTGCATCCGGAAACCTGGACGTGATGGCATTTGAGACGAGTTGGATCACAAGACCGCGCATTTCATCTTCGATGGGTGTCGGGGACATGTACTTGACGAATGCCTCCACCTCGCGATGTAGTCTGGCATACGTCCCACATCAATGACGTGCCGCACCATCCCCGATCCGAGAAACACGCACAGTTCGGCGACGTTGTGACAATTGTCCCAGTCAACCAGGGGCACCCATGGCGTCTTCCTCGTGTTGTACGGCTCGACCCGCCGTCGACCGCCATTCGCTCCGTCGTCCTCGTCGTCCAGCACATCGTACTTGCGCTTCCCCCCACGACCTCCATCATCCGACCTCGGCGGCTTGCCCACGTCCCACTCGCGCTCCAGTGCCTTGTCCTTTTGCCGCGTCCGCTCGGAGCGAGTTTTTTCCCGCGGCACACTTTCTGTGTCGCTCAGCGCAAAGGGAATGAAATCGTCCCCAATCTCGGGCGATTTGAGTTTGATTTCGCCTGGCTCGAGATTGCCATTCGGCGTCGTCTCGGTGGCCATGCCTTTGCGCTTGCCTTTGGGGTCGTCTTTGCGGTTGCGGCTCTCGCTGCGGGGTCGTTTTGGAGGGGGCTGGGAAGGGGATGTGGAACGGTGGCGGCGGCGACGGTGGTTATAGTTTCTGTCATTATTTCTGCCTATCTCTTCATCCCGATCACGGTGTCGAGACCGTTGACGGTTCTTGTCTTTCTTCTTCGCACGGTCCCTGTCCCTATCTCTGTCTCTGTCACGATCACGGCCGCTCCAAGAACTGGATGGTTTCGCAGGAAGAGAATCCATAGTGGAAGATTGAGTCTTGCCTCCGAAAAAGAATGACAGAGCCGAAGTGGGTGGTTGTTAGTCTCGAACCATCCATTTGGGGCATCTCCTTACACTCGGGATCTACCGATGCTCAGAACGTCTGGTGACTTTCGGTCGTAGACTAGACCAAGAGCCTACCGCACATTTGGCAGCTTAGTTAAATATATACGTATTTGACAGCAAATAAAATTATCTACTGTCATATCAGTCTGATATTCACCAGCAAACACCAGAAAAGCACGCCTATGTCAGAAAACAAACACACAGTGCATGTAGAACTAGCTAGTGGGATCTCATGAAAGTTTCTTCTGAGTATGAAAGCCCTGAATATATCCAAGCTGCTGTGACCATACAATGTTGGACAATATTGCTAATTAATTGTTTGTCTATGTACAACTATGGATGTAACATTAACTAATCATTAGAATCCGTTGACAAGGCGTGACTCGATGCGCTTGTCGCGCGACTAAAGTCTCCAGGCGTTATAGGAAGCGTTTGTTTCGGGCTTTTGCCCGTCACTTCCTAAAAAAAAAGTAACGTCAGGTTTCGAGACTAGGTGGTTGTTTGATTCCAAAGCTTTTGCCAAACATCCGTCACAAGCTATTTCCATTTCCGATAGTTGTACCCCTGTCTACTACTAGTACAGGTCACCGCATGATAGATCTACCTTCCTCATCACCCACCGCTCTACGAGCACACTCCCTGGCTCACACGCACACTCCTCTGTGCCGATAAATCGATATACGTCTCCCTCCTGACCCAAATCCCTTCCAACGAGCGACCACCTCGCCGACTCTACCACTTCGCCAGCCTCCGACCCGCCACCCGGGGCACACCGCTCAACCACCATCCTCTCCGCCCCCTTCGGACCCGGCTCCGCCTCAAAATCCACATCCACATGGACCATCCTCACCCGCTCGATCTCCACATACGGCGCAAACATTCCGAGCAACGCTTGGTTCCGCGCCCCGCGAATCCACGCCTCGTGTGCCCCCACGCTCGACCATCCCGTCACCAAGTAGATCTCCCGATGTGCGCCCGGCGCCGACGCCGGGTTCACGAAGAACGTCAACGGAAAGCCAGAGCAGTCCGATTGCCACTCGGAGAGCGTTTGAAAGTGGGCTCGGAGAGTGGGTTCGGAAAGGTCGGTGGGCGATTTGAAGGCAACAATGGCGAACTCGGTGATCGTCATCTCGTTGCGAAATTGATGGTTTGTCGGTGATGGGGGGCATCGAGAGTCATCTTATAGCGGGCGACGCGTCAGCACGTACCGCCATCGATGCACTGACGCGTCTCGGCCGTATTGTGCCAGAGTCGTATTACTACCTGATCCTGACTCATAAACCTGTGCCTATTTTTTGATCTTCAACTAATAATACAACCTATATAGGGATCTGGGTAGCAGGGTAACCGGCGAGAACAGTAGATATCGCCTTGGCTAAAATGCTGACCACAGAACATGAGTAACCACGTCAAAAAGTGCGCTAGATGACTCACTCGTGAACAGTAAACACGGGATGGAGCGTGTTCAGCCAGCTAGATCGTTCTATCAGCGTACAAGGGACCAGACGAACGCATGGACGACTCACAAGTAACTCGACACAGGCGCACACCCTTCTACCTGATAAGTTCTGGTAGATGTCCCATTCACGTACGCAGCGCAATACCCGGTGACGTTCACAAACCCGAATGTCTGCCACTCATCGAGAAGAGTGTTGAAGATCGGCTGCGTATCAAAGATCGTGACACTCCCGAGATCAGTGTGGTTCTTCTCAAAGTCGCGCACGCTCTGCGTCAACTGGGTGTTGTAGTTGGCAATATCAGTGCCCATTTGTGCCGCTACTTGGGGCCCTTGGTCGATGAAGAGCGGCGAACGATTTGTCGGCGGTACGGTCAAGAACAAGAAATTACGAGCCCCTGCATCGTACAGATCATCCATCTTCAAGTTGAAAAAAGCATTTCAGTCGTGCAGGTATGGGAACTAACTTCACCGTACCTGTGAGAACAGCCGGTCCATCAAGGTACCATAGAACTGAAACTGGGTTATATTTGTCTGTTACAGCACGAACGTGAGTGTCATCCCATCAGTAACATTGGGAAATACCAACCCAGCCGACCGAGTTTCCGACGTCGTTGATGCCAATCCAGACAGCAAACAAACTGTTCGCGCTGTTCCACTCAGCTGCAGCAGGTTTTGAGGCTAGGTACTCATTGAACTCAGAAACCTGTTCGACAACAGATCTTGTCAAGGTCGTAAGTCATAAACGCAAGGAAAACCGTATTACGGAGCACCCACAATACCGTAGGAATGTACGGAGGCACCAGAGCACCGTCTATAGTCGCACCGCCGTACGCTAAATTAAAGGTCTGCGTGAACATGTAGTTAGGTATCGATCACTCTTCATACAACCGTCTGCTAACCTTGAGCGCGGTTTGGTTGTAAGTGTTGGCTACAACACAATCGCTCAGCAGACAAGAGCGCGACGTAGTGTACCCTCTTACTCAGAAATTCGGCCCAGTTCGGGCCATTCGAAGATGTCTACGAAGATATGGGTTTTTCGTAATGATATGAACACAGCCGATTAGCACTCACATATCCAGGATCGGGAGAGTTTATACCAGCCGAGATATTATAACCGTCTGAGGTGTACGAGTCCCCGAACACGAACATGTATTCGGTGGCATTCCAGGGGATTGCGGCCACCAGAGGGACAGAGAACAGGCTAGCAGCAAGGGCGAACAGACCACAATGCATCATTCTGGAGAGTCGTCAGGAGTGCACTCCGAGGACATTGTCCCTCCCTCTCTTTATAAACGAGACGGATATAGATGATGTTGCCCGATGTTGCCCGACAATTACCCGGTAGAAGACTGGCTGACCTGGCGGTCCGTATATCCAGCTCAAGCGAGCGGTCAAGGAGCTTCGATGTCAAGTCAGTCGTGCACAAGTTTCACATAGTCCGATAAAAAAAAGGTGGTCAGGTGGTGCCCTGATAGCATTCAGAAGGGTTATTTCATGTTCCCATGAGTTCAACCTGTCTTGATGATATTAGGCTGAAGTGATAAGGCCGCGGCGTCTAAACACGAAATGTGTCAAATGACATAAGCAAGTCCATTACTGTATTTGTATCGGACGAACCACACATCTCGTCTCCTGTTTCTCTGAATAGGCATTCCAAGAGGCAGTGTGCAAACTCTTAAGGTGAGACGCGTCTGTACGAAGGAAAGACTCAGTCGTCGTGGTCAAACGCGACTGTATTGGTAATTACCTGTACGAAGGAAAGACTATTTACGAGTAAGTATACGCTGTAACGTAGAATGCGGGACGGCTCACCTCAGTCGTCGTGGTCAAACGCGACTGAGGTATGCGTGAGAAAAATTCTATCCTATGTAGTCCGACGCGGGTGTCGTATTACTATCGTATTGCTAACTATCTAGACTCGTAAACGTCGTATCTCAACAGTCGCTTATCCAACATCCGCACGCAGCGTTTGGCGGTCTCGCAGGTGAGCCCATTTCCACCCCTCATGACGTTTGCGACTCACGGACCACACTGACGCTTCTCCCCCCGCGATTCCCCATGGGCATACCCTAGGTCCGCCTATATCCGGCGCCCTTCTCACCCCTGCATACATCTAGTGGCGAGGCGCTGTCTTCAATGGGGTACGTGCAGACCCGTTAGTTCACCGCTGGCCTGATGCGTTTCCATTCTTGTCGTCGCACCGTTCCCTTGGGCTATTTCATGCGCTCCAACGTGATTCAGATCGCTGGGGCCGTCGGATGCACGATGCTCGTTGTCATGCAGTACATCCTCGTTCGGCGGATGCAGACGGTTACGTCGTAATAGACACCGGCGATGCCGCTCGGGCATGAATCGCTCGGGGTCAAGCGGATTAGATTCATTGACAGGGGGCCTTGGACGTGGACGTGGCTCTGTTATACCACAATTTTTTCACATTTTGCAATGTACCACCGCGGCCTGGCCGCTGGCGGCCACTAGTCGCAAGGGGATCTTGTATCTGTCTCTCAGATGTTCGTCCACCGACGGCGCAAGATCATTGCTAATGGTCAGGAACGAAACAAGTTGTTTCGCATTGACAGCCTCGTCTATCACGGACGCAGGAATGCGACCAATGAGGTCAAACGTAGCACATAAGAGATCTGCGGATCTAAGACTGATGATCGCCGTCACGTCTCTCCTGAGAACCAGCACGTAAGTATTTGGTCGCCGTTGTCTGAAACTTAAGTTCGTTCTGGAATCTGGACCATACGCTATGCATGGCACAATCTGTAGTCCACTTTTGACGTTTAACAGCCCAGCGGGCAGACCTGGGTCCCGAGTGAGAAATGGACGTAATGAGTTATGTATCACTATGACACAAATGTTGTACTACCGATTTACGAGTAAGATTTTCACAGATTCATTTTTCGAACCACGTACAGATCATTGAAGTACGCTGGGCAATAAATAATCAGTGCACCGATTGCGATACGATTTTGTGGACTTCAAGCTTCAAGTCTAAAGGAGCGTGCTGGGACAGGCAGCATTGGCATGATTTGTGACTCCGTTTGACATTCATTGCGAGGGAGGCCTGAAATATACGAAGTTCGTCAATGGAGCTCGATTCTACCATTCCTACTGGTGTGTCCGCATAAGAAAGATTTGTTGGAGACGTGCATTAGAAAGGTACGTGCCATTACTTTTTTCAGGGGAATATGGGCTCTGAAGACAGATAGTGATCTGTGGCAGATTTAGTGCGTACGGAGGGGCGTACAAAGCAAATTGCGATGTCATACACGACATTATCAGATCACGGATTTCAGGAATTCTCCAGCTGCTCGGTCACACTCCCTGTTTTTGATCCGAGTGGAGGATGGCTACCCTTCGCCGGGTTCGGGGACAACCAGAACACGTCGTCCGCGACTCGTTATTCACCATTTCAATTCATCTATGGTCGATAACCCCCCTCTCATCGGAATTGAGTCGTCCGCAGAAGGCTTTGATGGCCATATGAAACGCTTCCATGACCGCCAGGTTCGAAATCGTCCGGATTATAACTCAGATCTGAGGTGACCCTGTCTTGCTGGAAGCTGTTCACATCCGCTAGATCGCCCCTCTCGCAAGCAAGAGGGATCGTGGAAAGGTACTTACCTGGTCTTTAACGAATGCTTGCTCTGCCTCTATCCTCAGCGAGTTATTAACCCAGAAGACGGCTCCTAGTACCCTTGCCAACCAAGCCGAAGAACAGGAGATCGAAACTGTCGTCGACGATCGCGAAAGCCGCGGGTACATTGAATACCTTGCAGACTGGCGTGGCTTCCCACTGGCACGCGAGGAACGCGAGCGGAAGAAGGACACAGGTGCTGTCACGGTTGCCTTAGACTCAAACAGCTTCATCTGGAGCTTGGATGGCATGTGACATGTGACGGTCGGAAGTAATATACGATTTATATCCCCCTTTTGAGAGATCCAATGCATTAGTTTGCGTTCCCGCTGAGGTTTTCGCGAGCTCAAGCCATCCGCGTATCTCTTCCGACATCTTCCTCCGATCCCTCATGTGGACGTCCGTTGTTAGCCGAAAGAGGCAACTAGTGGAACTCTGTAAGCGGATGTGGACACCTTTATGAGGTTGGTGGACCGTGGTGGACAAATAAATAAATGTGAGTTCGACAGACACCGTCTCGCACAGAGTTCCCATCATCATCATGTCCCTTTGCACCTCTCTCAACGTCTCCCCTAGCAAAAAACGCGTCCACGATGACTCGGACGATGAACCAACCCCAAAGAGATACAGAATGGTGTCACTACCATCTCGACCTGTCACCGTCCATCTGCCATCAACTTCTCCCTGTATCGCTCACGAACCTTCACGGGCCTTGCCAGACCACCTTTCACGACTCGACGACTTGCATTCCGCCCTCCAAATTGCCGTCATTGCGGCCCTCGCAGAATATAGCAGCTCCCCTTCAGAGCACACCGGATTCATGCCGAGTGTGCTGAACCACAAATCTATTGCTTCCGGCGCCGGCTTAATTAATTTTAATGAGAATGATCTGAGACGACTATGTTGGATCTGGGAGTGGGACCCTGCAACCCCACCACCGGTTTCCCTTTCCACTACTACCGAGGAGGCCAATCCATTCGTCGTGGCCACGGCACCAAAAGCACGAAAGGACTGGACGCGGGGATCGATGGGCTACATCGTTAGCCCTACCACTTATCGGTCGGGCGGGAAACGCGGCCCCGTGTACGGTATTGGGATCCAGGTGGAGACGGATATCAACAAGGGCACGATGAGTGACGCGGCCAAAATCACAAGATGGGTGGGTCGCATGGGCGAGCGATGTGGCGAGTTTCGGTCGAAGCTGGAATCATTCATAAATGTAATAGTCTGTTCTTCTTTCTGTCTCCCCCAGACTCACGTTTTCTTGTCAGTACCATCCCGACCGGGAAGAAATCCCAAATATACCTCTGGCGAACTTACCGCCGCTCCTTGTTGACAAGCCCCAACCTTCTTCCCTCACCCGGACGTTCGCATCTGCGTCTCCAAGGGGTGCGGCAATCCCCGAGAACACGATCGCTGTCGGACCTTCCTCGCTGTCTGTGTCCCCCTCCAAGCACACCCCACTTCATGAATATCACGTTCCGTCCCCGATGGCCAGGACACGCGAGGCTTCGCCTTCCAAGGCATCGCTTCAGCAAACACCTTCCGCTCGTGTCAAACGCGGAGACCCTCTTGCAGGGTTGCTTACCCTAAGGACACCACACAGGCGTGTCGACGCTGGGGGATCCGACTCGCTTCCGACCACCCCCGTCCATCACCATGGATCGAACCCCTCGACGGCCCCGTCGACCCCGATGATGTCACGCCGGCAAGCGCTGTATGAGCGCATTCGCCTCAAATCTCAATTAGCCACCCCGGCGAGACCCAGAAGTGCCGAAGTCGTCGGCGGCAGCTTGACGAGTGAGCAGCTTCGGAGGATGACCAAGGAAGAGCTCCGTCGGCGCTGCCTGATCGCCTGGTTGGAAGATATTTCCCTCACGCTCTGGCTGTGAGTTGTACAACGTGACCCCGGCGTGCTTCGTGCGTACTGACTTTTTTTTTTTCCAGGCGGTTCTCGTCCATAGGTGGATCGAAGGGCGGCGCTTGGGGGCGCAAAACACTCCCCAAGGATGAGGTCCTCACCGCCGTGATCAGATCGTCGCGCGCGTCGCTGTCCGAGACGGAGGTGTTGGACGCACTCGACATACTTGCGGACCTGTGTCCGTTCTTTTTCAGAGTGTTCAAGATTGGTGACAAAACGTGGTTCGAGATGCCCCACACTGCGTGGACTTCAGACACCACGGAGAGTTCCCCAAGGAGGTCTCTACATAGCGTTAAAAGTCCGACGAAGTCGTCGGAAAGCAACCCAGCTCCTCCAGCAGGTGCTGGATTGAACACATCCAGAAGCGGCGCGGCCACAAGCCCGTCACCCAAAGCCAGTCTGGACGGCGCCAAGCAATTACTGACCCCAAGCCCCCAGAAGGCGACGCAAAATGTGGGAGTACTTATGAGGGTACAGCAAATACTAAGAAAAGCCCGGGAGGTGAAACCCGACGACTGATTATGACAGTGAGGTCGTCGACTGCGTCCATTAGTTGATTGTGGTACTGTCCTTTGTCATTCCTCGATCGAATTGATTCGCGATACCCTGTATGTTGGTCTGAGCGAAGCAAGAGCACGTGCGATGGTGAGCTGGAAGGGTACGGCAATCACTCAGAAAGATGAGTGGCACGAGAGACAACGAGGAGCCAAACGATGATAGTGACCGTGAGGTGCTAACGCCGTCCTTATATACAAGATCAGGACAAATAGGCCTAACGCGAGATGATTCGGAAAAAGGAAAAGAAACGGGTGAGACAGAACAAAGAAATGGGAGGGGAAGGACAACGGTGAAGCGTATCATAGGAAACGCTTGTTGTAAACGAGCGGAGACAACGTACGAATGGCAGTAGAAACGTGTTGCCGTGCGTCCCTTACAACCTTGTTCAAATCAGCACGTAGATACGTATCTATAACCGAGAAAACAACCATGCTGATAGCGACTTCGTCTGCAAGTGGCTGATCGTTTCCATCTTACGCTCCCTCAATAATGACCCTGAACGAAATCGTCGCGCTGCAAACCTGGAGATGCTTACTTGTAACCATCATCTCCACTCTCATCGACAAGGAGTGCGGCAGCTCGGTTCTTGCCGTATTCCTTTGAAAGTCCTCAGTTCCCACTGGCCATGACTTGAAAAATCCAAAGTTCTTCACGAGGCCCCAAAACCTCCCTCGACGACAGGAGTAGTGGCAGCAAACTGCAAGAGTATGCCTTCGTTCTGTCCCACCGATCTGGCAAGACCAACCCAGCTAAGTCACTCCCCGGGCGGACCGACTTCGACAGGGGAGTTGGTCCGTGCGCTCCAGTTCGCTTGCATATGTGTACGTGTGTGGGGCTCCGCATCTCCTCGACTCAATCGTTTCGCTCATTGCTCCTGCTTTTCCCCGTAGTAGTGTCGAGCTGGCAATTCTATCACCCAACGCAGATCGTTCGCAGGCCCTTTGTGAACATGACAGGAAATGGAATCCGACAATACTCAATGAACTCTCCTCCCCAGCCATCTCTTTGACTTGACGCGACTAAACGTCGTTCGAAGCAAAACTTACTTCGAGAATGGACACCACCACTGGCACGCTCGATCGAGGTGGCCATATATAAGAACCAATACGAATGAGGGCGATACGTAAGGAAGGTGTCACTCAGACCAAATCACCTTTGAGCAGACGCGACGGGATCGTTGGTTGGAACGATTTGCTATGCGGGCGAATACTACGGGAGCACCACGACCACCCGCTCTCAGGACACCCCAGTGTCCAACGTACCCGCGACCTCATCATTAACGAATACTATCGGCCCAGCCTTCGACGCGATATTGGGCGATGTGTAAAGTTTAAGAGGTGTAAGGACCGCTCCGGTTCCGGCCACCGAATCGGCCTGAGCGACGCAGCACCGCTTCGCGTATCTTTCTTTTTCACCGTTCATCCTTATTCAGCTCCATTCACTCGTCTCTAAGCTTGATCGATAAGCTCGTCTGCTATACATTTCATAGCCTCTTTTCCTTCGTATATAAACCATTTTGTACAATCCTACTCATCATTGAATTCAGAGCAGTTCAGTCCAAAGCGCACGCACGTTCCGAAAGTCTTCCGTTCACGCACGTTTTCCGACAATATTAGTCACGATTCTCGACGCACGCCGGCGTTGTTGTCTTCATCACTCTTTTATTCTACCAAACTAAACTACTTCTAGGCTCAGTCACCCTCCCCTTTCGCACTCGCATTCGCCTTCCTCGTTTCGTTAACACAACGGAACGGTCCCCCACAGAGGGGCGCGACCGAACACACTCCTCTTCACTGTACCATTCACTCCTTCCGCATCCTAGGGGGAAATCTCCATCGACACAATCGACCCACTCCCAGAATCCAGTGGGAGGAACGCTACCCTCAACGTCACCGATCGTTTTCGAATATGATCCATGGCTTCCTAGTCCAGGACACCATCACGTCGGTCGCCAAGATCTTTCGTGACCCATCTTCGAACTCCATGGCACGGCGAAGAAGGTCATCTCGAATCAGGGCCCTCAATTCGTCTCATCGTTCACGAAAGGCCTTTCTGCCCCGCTGAACACCGAAGCAAACTACTCCATCGCTTGCCATCCTCAGACGGACGGGCAAACTGAACGCTTAGGCGCTGACATTGAACAGTATTGTCACATTCACGCTAACCATTGGCAGACTGGCTGAGCTGAGTGGCTACCCCTCGCTGAGTTCACCTATAACCAGGACACGTCGTCAGCGACTGGCTATTCGCCATTTCAACTCGTTTACTGTCAACAACCCCCCATTGGTATTGAGTCGTCTGCAGTCCATCCGCAGAAGATTTCATTAACTGTATGAAGTGCTTCCGTGACCGCCGGGTTCGAAATCGTCGGGATTATGATCCAGGTGATCTCGTCTTGCTGGAAGCTGCTCACATCCACTCAGATCGCCCCTCCCGCAAACCGGTCGACAAGCGATACACACTATTCAGAGTCCTCGCGAAGGTAGGTGCTGACAAACTAAAACTGGATAGGTCGCGGAAGGGTATTCACCCGGCCTTCAATGAATGCGTGCTCTGGCCCTACGTCCCCGGCAAGTTCCCGGCCCAGAGGATAGCTCTTCCCCCTTCCTAACTTTGTCGACCAAACCAAAGGACAGGAGATCGAAATTGGGAGTGGAAGGAGGATACGAGTACTGTCGTGTCTCTCTCTTGGGAACTGGCACGTAAGTGCTTGGTCACAGTCGTCTTAGGCTTAGACTTCATCTGTTCGTAGCGCCATGTAATCCTGATCTTATGTTCATTCTGGAATCTGGATCGTCTATGGATAGCATGTATGCATGGGATATGACGAATGTACTACGTCTGGTGATTGCTGCACTAGCTTTCAGTTTGCGTTCCCACTAAGGTTTTCGCGAGCTCAAGCCATCCGCATATCTCTTCCGACATCGTCCGATTCCTCGTTTGGACGTACATTGTTAGCCGAAAGAGGCAACTAGTGGAACTCTGTAAGTGGATGTGGACACCTTTATGAGGCTGGTGGACCGTGGTGGACAAGGTGTGGACAGATAAATAAAAGTGGGTTCGACAGACACCCATCCCGCAGAGTTCCCATCATCATCATGTCCCTCTACACCTCTCTCAATATCTCCCCTAGCAAAAAACGCGTCCATGACGACTCGGACGATGAGCCAACCCCAAAGAGGTACAGAATCGCGTCACCTCTGTCCCATCCCCTTACCGTCCATATGCCACCGGCTTCTCCCCGCATCGCTCGCTCACCTTCATGCGCCTTGCCAAACCACCTTTCACGACTCGATGACTTCCATTCCGCGCTCCAAATTGCCGTCATTGCGGCCCTCGCAGAATATAACAGCTCCCCTTCAGAGCACACCGGATTCATGCCGAGTGTGCTGAACC
>JBBPMU010000244.1:0-35297 GCA_038090475.1 Wakefieldia striispora | reverse complement strand
TTTGTTTCGCAACCGCGTAACAAGTTCCTTATCATAAATAGGGTAATTTCTTTCTGCCAAATCAAAAGAATGAGAAATGAAAGTGCAAGGCTTCCAGATACCATCATCATCCTTTATAGAAAGGACAGCTCCTGTTGCTATATCCAATGCATCCATTTCAACTCACATCAGCTTCCTTTGGTCAGGATAGGCCAAAAGGGATTCCTTTGTGAATGCTTCTTTTAGTTTCTTGAACGCCGAGTCTTGATCGCTTCCCCATTTGAAGGGGGTATCTTTCTTTGTGAGATTGTTTAATGGTCTTGCTATATGGGCGAAGTTAGGTATAAAGCGTTGATAATAGTTACAAAGGCCTAAGAAGCCTTGCACTTGTTTGAGTCTGGATGACGTAGGCCAGTCCAGTACTCCTGTGACTTTACACGCCTGCATTTCTACCCCTTCTTGGGATACAACCATCCCAAGGAAATCTACCTTTTTTTGTGAGAAGTGGCATTTTTCGGGTTTAACGTATAAGTTGTTTTCTTGTAACTGTTTGAGTACCTCTTTCACTATTTTTTCGTGTTCGATTTGAGTTTTCCTGCTTGTGAATACCATACAGTCATCAATAAAGATGATGATGACTGTGTACATGTCGTTGAATATGTCGTTCATCATGTTCTGAAAAGTAGACGGTGAGTTGGTCTTTCCAAAGTACATTACCAGCAGTTTGTAGGCTCCCATGGGAGTGACGAAAGCCGCTTTCCATTCATCTCCTTCTTTTATGCGGACATTGTTGTATCCCCACTGTAGATCCATGGTGGTAAATAGGTCCGCTCCTTGTAGTCAATCTATGAGTGAGGGGATTAATGGTAAAGGGTAAGCATTTTTAATTGTTCCTTTGTTAAGGTAACGATAGTCCATAACCAATCGTTTTTTACCATCTTTCTTCGGTATGAAGAATACAGGGGCTGTTTGCAGGGATTTTGAGGGTCGTATATACCCTTTCTTCAGCTCTTTCTGTAAAAAATTAGCCACTTCTTCCATCTCTGTTTGCAACAGAGGTATCACTCATCCTTTTTTAGGGACGAAGTCTTCTTTTAACTCGATGGCATGATCCCATGGCTTGTGCGTGGGCATCCTTTCCGACTCTTTCTTGGAGAATACATCTAAAAATTCGTGGTAAGTTTCTGGGACCATACTTTTTATGTGGTTTTCTTCTTCTTGTTTCGCCATTGCCCTACTAAAGAAGGTAGGCGGTAATCACATTCTTGATAACTGCTGACAGTACGTCGTGCATCGGCTGAATTTGATATCACTGGTAATCCAGTCTATTTCGGGGTTATGGCAGTTAAGCCAATCATATCCTATAAACATTGGGTGGGTTCCCAAGTTAGTGACGTATGCATCAACGAATTCTGAATGTCCATTGATTTCTAGGAATACTTGAACCTTGTGTGTGATAGCACCAATCGATGAATTTGTTCCATCTGCATTTGAAACCCCTATGGGTGCAGGTAATCTCGTTCCTATAATTCTGTTAGTATCACAAAACTTTTTATCTATGAATGTGTTTGTGGCACCTGAGTTGATCAACGACCAGCAGGTCACCATATACCATCCTTGTAGTTTCCTGAAATGAATATTAGTAGTGGGGGAAAGATGTCCGGAATGATTAAGTGTGGAGCGAACAAAAGTCTGAGGGTTGGAAGGGGAAGAGGAGACAAAACGTAAGGTAGGTGTTGAAATTGAAAAATTGTTTTTATCAGCAAAAATGGAATTAAGCATAGTATGTTTTTCTTCCGCTGCCACGCCCAAGTGGGTCGCTTTTCGGAAGTGGGGGAGGAGGCAGATACATGATCTACTGTATCTTGAAAAGGGGAATTGTTTGTAGGGGTATCGTAGGAGAAAGTCTCGCTGCCTTCTACATCGAGCAATGAGAAAAAGAATTGTTCAGAGAAAGAAGAAATAGATGAAATGTTACTAGGGGCCGAGCTACCCTCTTTTACCTGGACCCTTGGTCTTTTACCACCTTGGTGGCCTTGGCATCCATCTCTGCCCAGATGCAATCCCTCCAGTATGCCTCTGCTTCGTCTGTGACGAAGGAGGCGTTATGTGCAGCATATCCTGTCATAGGAGGTTGCACAGTGGGCAACGAAGGAAAGTTGGTTGCATATCCCTGTGACCATGGGCCTTGGTTGGGAGGGTAGCCTCCCCAATGTTGTTGGCACGGAGTGCTGCCTTGATATCGTACCTGTTTGGGGGCACAACAGTTCCTGGCCAAATGGCCTGGTTTTCTGCAGTTAAAACAAGTAAATAGCCCCTGTGGAGGGGCATGAGGAGGATGGGGGAGGGGATGAGGTTGGCTGGCAGCTGGCCTCATATTGGCGGTTGTCATCATCGCGTCAATGACCATAGGAGCACCTCTGCCAGGCTGGGTGCCATACAAAGAATAGGTGGGGTGGGGGGGGTTGGCGTAAGAGGGGGGGCCTTGGGGTGGTCAGTAGTACCAAGGTTTTTGGACAGGTTGAGCTTTAGCTCACTGTGGTCCTTGTGGGGGTTGTCCCCTTTCCTCAGCTAGCCTTTTGAAAGTCTGACTGACCTTCATATACTCTTTTGACAAAGGTGGATACCAATGTCCTGTCTTTTTGTCTGCCTCCAGCATCGAGTGGAGGGAGACTTCTTGGTAAATGCGGTAGTTTACCACCACCTTGAGGAGGTGGACCGCTTCTCCGTCCGATATTTTGGCTTCGACTGCCAAAATGTCGAACTTCTGGAGGAAGTCCATGATTCTTCCCGATCCTTGTTTGAGCTCTCTTAATTCTTTGTAAGCTTGGTGCGTTAACTAAGAAATTTGGAAAAAGCCCTTTATTGTCTCCTGGAGCTCTTCCCAGGAGGGGTAAAAGATCAGATCCTTTCCCAAGTACTTTTCCATTTGCTGTTGGGCAAATGGCTCGGCTGCTCCCTCGAATCTCAATAGAACCGCCGTGGTGAGGATGTGGTTGTCTTTGAACTCTGAGGCTTCTACCCAAGCTCGAAGTTTCGTCCACCACATATGGAACCTTTTCTTTTTGCCGTCCCATTTGCCGGGTTCAGCAAGTCTCTTGTAGGAGTCTTTCTCTCCTTTTTCCTCTAGTTGTTGGATGAATTCTTGAGCATAGAGGGATTCATTGGATTTGGGGACAGGGGGGGCAGGTTGTGTTGAGGAGGAGGCTTGGCCCGACATTGGCAGAGGTGGGCGGTAGTTGACTGGGGAGTGGTAGGGTTCCTCCTGTATGGAGGGAGAGGAAGATCGTGTGGAGGGGGGAGAGGGTGAGTCAGGAGGTTCCGACACGATGGCTTACTGACCCGACTAAGCAGATCTCTGGGCATGGATTGTGAGGGGTGTCCCTCAATGTACTTTCTTTAAAGAGGCACGTCCCCGAAGGTAGGGGCATGTGGAGAATTGCTTATTATAGGCGAAGCATACCTTCATACGAGGGGCAGGGGGCACAGGGTATCAGCATGTACTAGTGCACATACAAGAGAGTCCTAAAAAATGAGGGCCTGCCACTCATTGGGTAGTCTTATCTAAGTGAAGCGAAGTGTCACTCAAACAACCAAAAGAAGAATGGAGAAGGAGGAGTGCACCGGGTTCTAAGGGCTTTCTGGCAATGAACGCGGCGAGTAGAGAAAGGGCAAAGTCGTGTAAAGGTGGAATGTTGAAAGGATGTTGATTGTTACGAAACCATAACCTTTCCCCGAACAATGACGCTTTACTTATTCCTCTTCCTTTTACTTTGAACAGACATTCTCCACAATTCGCTACAGGGCATCCTTGAAGACCCCTGCCAACATGTATTTCGAACTACATGACTTCATGTGACTTATTGGTACGCTCCTGCCCCAGTATAATTTCCTTCATCATGTGATCTGGGGCACATGATCACTTAGTGGCACTTGCCGATTCCTGACAGATGGGACTTCCATGGTGGTATACAAATTCCTTTCAGTCCACTTGATCTGCCACACATGTGACGAACTTTGGCCTACTTAGGTCAGCCGGACATCAGACCAGAGATTCTGGATCTAGACTTTGGGGCTTATCTTTGACTGTTACCCCACAGATACCTTGGACACATGTTTTGGACTTCTCTTTCATTCTCATTTCTCGTTCCCAGCAGATTCCTGATCGTGATCATATCAGATGACACTTGCCACAGAGAGCGGTGCAGTTTTCCCTTCTTATCTTTCTTTACTCATCAGACATGACTCAGGATACGCTCCCATCGGGGCACGGACTATTTTGGACATCATACGTTTTCTTACTTACTCGATTTGGTTACGCACAGCTTGGTCTGTGCATGATCTTGTACACTATTTAAGTAGTAGAGGATTCGACTGGTAACCCCAGTCTTATCCATTTGGCCCTAGTTTCCAAGGACTTTGGCTTTAGGTCTACTCCCCGCCTTGCGAGTACTTGGATTCCTCTCCTCCTCTACATCTCAATTTATTCTTGTTCTCTTTCTCTCTCGTTCGATTCTCAGAAGACGATTCCCCTATCAACAAAGGGAAGTTCTTGCTGCAAGGACTTAAGAAGCAAATACAATATGTACGATCTTAGCCTTAGGGTTAAGGTTAGACAATTCAACCTTCGATCCTCAATCTCGTTTCATTGATGGCCCAAATAGATCGAGGAGTAATCCTTAAATCCTACCCTTGGAAGTAGAATCAAGTAGATAAGACTGGGGTTACCAGTCACAAAGGGAGCTACTTAAATACATTTGAGTATCGTGCACGGACCAAGCAGTGCGTATCATATCGTCCAATGGAAAAAGAGAAAGGGAATTGTACGATACAAGGATCATGTATCTTGAGTCATAGTGTCTGTGTTACGGATTTCGAAGATACTTGGGAACGAGACATTGAAATCATCTGGAGACAACTCTCTGGTGAAGACGATACGGACATGGATACATTTTTCCTTCCTACTCATTCTTATGATCGCTACTGGTTTGACCTTTCTTCCACAGCATATAGAGACCTCACTTGGGAGATCATTGATAGCGGTCAATATGACCCTATTATCCATGACTTCTAGGTTATCCTTCAGACTTCTTACGGGAACACCACCGTTTCCCATGTTTACGGATGCCCCTGGACTTCTGACTCGCTTCTACCGGGAAGTCCCATTTATTCCTTTTCCTTTTATACTTAGCGGCTCTCCGCATCCTCTTTTGGACACGGACCTCCAATTCCTCTTTCGGACACGGGACTCCACATTTCCTTTTACGCGTACGTTTCCTTTTACATGTCCTTCGTTGATTCCCTTTTACGATACACGCGACGTGATGCGTCTTGTTGATTCCCTTATCGGTTTATTTTCCTTTATTTGTACCTCATAGTATAAATACCTGCCGCTGTAGTAGAATAGCTCTTCAGCTAATTCTACGCACTTCTGCCTGCAAAGTCTTCGCTCCTGAAGAAGGTCACTCGACTTACCTCCTGCGCTAAGCCCTTCCAGCCTCCGTCTCTCTTCGCTAACAGGCTTCTCTCTTATGAGCGACAGCCAATACTCTGCTCCTAGAAGTCGCTGACTCTACGAGTACGAAAGGATTACGAGTGAAGTCTTTGTTCCGCACCTGCGTAACAGTCTGTGTCAATGGGAGAATGGATAAGAAGATAAGGAAGGGCCAATAGCAAAAGAAGAGCGGAAGATAAGCTATCAGCCAATCGGCAAGTGCCACAAGTGGTCACGTGTGTCAGATCACATGACTGAAGGAAGCTTATACTGACATAGGAGCATACCAAAAGGGGAACATCACATGATTGTGTGAATGAGTCACATGACATGAATTACATTTTGGTGCTCGCCTTCAAGGGCTGAGCATAGCGAAGTGGTTCATTAAGTAAAAAGTTTGATGAAGAATGATGAAATCATAACAAAATGCCCTCTTCTCTCTGCTAGACATTGCAAGACTTGTTTGGACTTTGCATATGCCCACAAGGATTGGACTGTGGATGACTGGAAGAGGGTAGTATGTTCTGATGAGACCAAAATCAATTGCCTAGGGTTGGATGGAAGGAAATGGGTGTGGAAAAAGCCAGGTAAGGGGCTGAATAGGGGGTTCCTTGATGATGTGGGGGTGTATGACCTGGGAGGGAGTTGGCTATGTTATCAAAATTGATGATAGGATGGATGGAGACCTTTATCTTCAAATATTGAAGGATGAGCTGCTGAATACCTTGCAGTATTTTGGTCTCAATCCTTCTGACACCATCTTCCAGCAGGACAATGATCCCAAGCATACCTGCAAAAAGGTCAAGGAGTGGCTAGAAGAGCAGGATTTTCAGACCATGAAGTGGCCTGCACTGTTACGAACCTGTACTTTTTCCTTGAACTATGACGCTTTACTTATTACTTCTCTTTACTTTGAAACAGACACTTAGAACGATTTGCTACAGAGTGTCCTCAAAGACCTCCGCCAACATGTACTTCGAACCACATGACTTCACATGACCTATTGGTATGCTCTTACCTCAGTATAATTTCCTTCGTCATGTGATCTGAGGCATGTGACCTCTTGCAGCACTTGCTGATTCCTGGAAGATGGGACTTTCTATGGTGGGATATAAATTCCTTTCAGTCCACATGATCCGCCACACATATGACGAGTTTCGGCTGATTAGGCCAGCCGGACATCGGACCAGAGTTTTCTATCAGACTAACTTGGGGCTTATCTTTTGACTGTTACCCTGTGGATACCTTGGACCTTGTTTCCCTTATCTTTTCAGTTTCTCAGGAGATTCCCGATTGTGATCGTATTGGAAGGCACTTGCCACAGAGAGCGGTGCACTTACTCATTTCTTTTTACTCATGATACATTTCCATCGGACAGACATTACTATATTTGGATTACCAGGTTTGACACCTGATGGACTTTTACTATACAGAGTAGTTTCCTTCTATGGAAGATGGTCCGTGCACATATCACTGGACACTATTTAAGTAGTAGATGATTCAACTGGAAACCTCAGTCTTATCCATTTGATCTTAGGTCCCCAAGGCCTTTGATTTTAGGTACATATACTCCCCATCTACCAGGTACTTGGGATTTCTCTCTACTTCTACCCAATCTACTTGCTTTTCTCCTTTCACTTGCTCAAAATACAGAAGACGATTCCCCTATTGACAAAGGGAAGTTCTTGCCTCAAGGGAAGGACTTAAAAGACTACGACATACGATAACCTGACTCTAGGGTTAGATTCAACCTTTGATCTTCCTATCTTGTTTCATGCACAGTCTCCTGACCTAAACCCTATTGAACATCTGTGGTGTTACCTGAAAAGGAGGCTTGCAGAGTATGAACACCCTTCTAGTGGAATTTATGAGTTGTGGGATAGGATTCAGGTGGAGTGGAAGAAGATATCAGTTGCAGAGTGTCAGAATCTGATTGAAAGCATGCCTAGGAGGATTCAGGTAGTGCTTAAGGCAAAAGGAGGCTATACAAAGTACTAATATACCCCAAATACCTAGTTCATTTTGAAAGCTCAAAAACTGTTGCAATGATATTGTTATGCAGGTGTGGAACAAAGACTTCCATCAGGGAAAATTTAAGGGAATGATAATCAATGATAATGGTAGATAATGGATTATATGGAATTATGATCCATTACATATATACCCCCCTTTGAGGATTATATAGGATTATAATCTCTTCAAAATTTCCCTGATGTCACTCGGAACCCTTTCGTACTCATAGTGTTGTCGACGACTAGGAGCAGAGTACATATATGGCTATCACTTGTAAGAGAGAAGCCCCAGTGAGTAACAAGAGACAGAAGACTGGAAGGGCTTAGCACAGGAGATAAGTCAAGCGACCTTTGTCAGGAGCAAAGACTTTGCAGGCAGAAATGTGTAGAATTAGCTGAAGAGCTATCTACTACAAGTCAACCCTTTATATACTAGGGGGATTACCATAAAGGGATGATGTGTAAAAGGAAATCAACAAGACGCGTCGCATCGCGTGTATCATAAAAGGAAATCAATGAATGATGCATAAAAGGAAACGTACGCATAAAAGGAAATGCGGAGTACCGAGTCCAAGAAAGGAATCGGAGTCCTGTGTCCAAAAGGAGAAGCAGAGACTCACTAAGTATAAGAGGAAAGAGATAAATGGGACTTCCCAGTAGAAGTGAGTCAGAAGTCCAGGGGCATCCGTGAACGTGGGAAACAGCGGTGTTCCCATGCAAAGTCTGAAAGATTACCTAGAAGTCATGGTACAGAGGGTCATATTGACCACTGTCAATGATCTCCCAAGTGAGGTCTCTATATGCCGTGGAAGAAATGTCAAACCAATAGCGATCATACGAGTGAGTAGGAAAGAAAAATGTATCCATGTCTGTATCGTCTTCACCGAAGAGTTGTCTCCAGATGATTTCGATATCGCATTCCCAGGTATCCTCGAAATCCGTAACATTAGCTCCCCTGTCGGAAGAATGATTCACCAAAACATTATCATCAGATGTGCTCGTTGTCGAAGTCTGGGAGAGCATCATCATCAATAAATCATCGGGTCTGGTGAGGGTGGCGTCATCTGTTGATGGGACAGCTTTGGGAGAAATGGCCAGGGGAGGTTCGGAGGCAGTGGGTGCATCGGTAATGGGGGCATCCGGGCTGGAGGTGTCCGGTAGACCCGCAATGATAGCAAGTACAGAGGCAAGGAACTCATCGGGGGATGGGAGGGGGGACCAGGACCAGGGAGGAGTTGGTGGAGGTGTTTGGCTCCATGTGTTATGTGGGTGCGGAACAAAGACTTCACTTGAGATCCTTTCGTACTCATAGTGTCAGTGACAACTAGGAGCAGAGTATATGGCTATCGCTCGTGGGAGAGAAGTGTTACGCGGGTGCGAAACAAAGACTTCACTCGAGATCCTTTCGTACTCGTAGTGTCGTCGACGACTAGGAGCAGAGTATTGCCTGTCGCTCGTGAGAGAGAAGGCGTCAACAAAGAGAACAGAAACTGGAAGGGCTTAGCGCAGGAGCAAGTCGAGCGACCTTCTTCAGGAGCGAAGACTTTGGCAGGCAGAACTGCGTAGAATTAGCTAAAGAGCTATTCTACTACATCGGCGGGTATTTATACTAAGAGGTACAAATAGAGACAAATAGTCCAAAGAGGAAAGTATCAAGACGCGTCGCGTCGCGTGTACCGTAAAAGGGAATCAACGAAGGACGCGTAAAAGGAAACGTACGCGTAAAAGGAAATGCGGGGCTCCGTGTCCAAGAAAGGAATCGGGGGTCCGTATCCAGAATAAGAATGTGGAGAGCCGCTAAGTAAAAGGGGAAAAGGAATAAATGGGACTTCCCGGTAGGAGCGAGTCAGAAGTCCGGGGGCATCCGTAAACGTGGGAAACGGCGGTGTTCCCGTGCGAAGTCTGAAGAACGACTAGAAGTCGTGGTAGACAGGGTCAAGTTGACCGCTGTCAACGATCTCCCAAAGGAGGTCTCTATACGCCGTGGAGGAAAGGTCAAACCAGGAGCGATCATAATGATGAGTAGGAAAGAAAAACGTATCCATGTCCGTGGGGTCTTCACCAGAGAGCTGTCTCCAAATGATTTCGACGTCTCGTTCCCAAGTATCTTCGAAATCCGTAACAATAGAGACCTGCTCTGAGAAAACATCAACTCCAATGTTTATGACCCTTTGCACCATGACTTCTGATCTTTGCATGGGAACTAGCTGTTTCCCACATTATATGGATTAACTAGGAGTTTCCATTTTCCTATGCCCAGCAGTCCTCTTTTATCTCTTTCCTTTTATATCTCATAGAACTCCACATCCCTATTTAGACATTCAGACTTTGCCACATGGAGTTCCACTTTCTCCTTTTATACCCTACATGTTACACATGTGTGGAACAAAGACTTCACTCTAGAACCTTTCATACTTGGGGTACTAGGCAGTGGACCCAGGAGCAGAGTATTGACTAAGACCTGTTGAGGTAAAGTCCTTTAGTGACAATGGAGAAGACTCAAAGGGTTTAGCACACTTGGGTTAGGAGAATGACCTTCAGAGGAGCAAAGACTTTGCAGGCAGAAGTGCATAGAATTAGCTGAGGAACTAACTACTATAGCACAGGGCATTTATACTATGAGGGACAAATAGATAATAACAATGCTGTCACATAGTTGCAAAGTGCATAAAAGGGAATCAATGAAGATGTGTTGCATCATGTAAGTATAAAAGGAATTGATGTGATGAGTCACCTTAGATATAAGGGGAAAGCAGAACTCCATGTGAGAAGTTAGAATGTCTAAATAGGGATGTGGAGTTCTATGAGATATAAAAGGAAAGAGACAAAAGGGGACTGCTGGGCACAGGAAAGTGGAAACTCCCAGTTAATCCATATAATGTGGGAAATGGCAGCATTCCCATGAGAAAGTCAGAAATTGTGATGCAGAGGGTTGTATTGACCAGAGTCAATGGTTTCCCAGAACAAGTCTCTATATACCATGGAAGAAATGTCAAACCAAGTGTGATCATAATGATGAAGAGGAAAGAAAAACATATCTGGGTCCCAATCTTCTTCTCCAAGTAGCTGTTGCCAGATGGTATCAGAGTCTTGTTCCCAGGTGTCCTTGTAAATTGTAACATTAGCTCCCTTGTTAGAAGAGTGATTCACTGAATCACTATCATCAGAAAGAGATGTCATCTGACTCAGCATCATCATTAGCAGGTTGTTGGGGCCTGTTATGGAAGTGAGTGAGTCAGACAGGGCAATTCCTACTGATGTGACCAGGGCCTTGTCATTGGCATGCAGCACAAGTGTAGTGGGGACATCCAGGTTGGAGGTGTCTGGTGCTGCCACAAGTAAAGCAAGTGCATCAGCAAGGATGTTGTTGATGCTGGGGAGGGGGGACAGGGAGTGGTTGGTCCTTTGTTACAGATTTCGAGGACTCTTGGGAATGAGATGCAGAGATCATCTGGAGGCAACTCCTTGTTGAAGACAATATGGACTAGGATACATTTTTCTTTCCTACTAATTACTATGATTGCACTTGGTTTGATGTTTCTTCCACAGCTTATAGAGACTTGACTTGGGAGATTATTGACTCTGGTCAATACAATCCAGTCTTGCACAACTTCTGATCTTCACACAGGAACCTGACATTTCCCATGTTTGTTACAGATTTCAAAGATACCTGGGAATGCAACTCCAAAATCATATGGAGACAACTCCTCAGTGAAGACAATGTGGACATAGATACATTTTTCCTTCCTACTCATTATTACAATCATACTTAGTTTGATGTTTCCTCCATGGCATATAGAGACCTCACTTGGGAGATCATCGATGTGGGTCAATATGACCCTGTAATCCATGACTTCTAGGTTATCCTTCAGACTTCACATGGGAACCCACCATTTCCCATGTTCATGGATGTTATAAAGCCCTATATTTTATCTCTGGAAAGTGAACTATTTCTAATTATTTTTCAAACTTTTACTTAAGACTTCCCTTTCTTGCGGCGATCCTTGAAGAAAGCCGTCTACATGTATTTCTCAGATCATGTGTCTTAACATCATGTGATGTTCACCTTTTGGTACACTCTTGCAACAGTATAATTTCCTTCATCATGTGACCTGTTGCACGTGACCACTCTGCAGCACTTGCTGATTGGCCATCAGTTGATCTTTCAGACTTCTTCCTGGTGGCTGTCTCTTTGGAAATAACCCCTTTTGGACTTATCGAACTTCTCATGAGATTTTGGGGATCTCTTATCTCCATGGACATGTTTCACTTCTTCTTTTCATTTCCATCTTTCTTCTCTTCTCTTTGATGCCCGTCTAGCAAATGGCAGATGAACCTCAGATAGGATACTGGTCTGATGATACGGCCGATGTGGTATGATACCATTTCTTTGATTTCTCATTGGATACTTCCCAGACTGGACAATTACATACTCAGTATCACCAAACACTATTTAGTCAACGATGTACAGACTGGAATCCCCAGTCTTATCTATTTGGAATATCATCGCCCAGATGACTTTCTTCTAGGCTGGACCCCCTTAGGATATTCTGAGGGGTCACTGGGTAAACTCTCTCTATCATCTACACTCCTAGCCAGAGGATAAACAGGTGCTCCTTCTTTAAAATGAAAAGACTGTTACGATACCCCATGGAAGGGAAGACTTCACCTTTGAGGTTTGAGGTTCAACCTTCAACAACTCTGTCTCGTTTCAATGGATGCCCCTGAACTTCTGACTCGTTTCATTTGAGAAGTCCCATTTATCTCTTTTCCTTTTATATTCAGTGGAACTCCATTTCCCCTTATGGACATGGGATTCTGATTCCTTTCTTGGACATGGGACTCTGCATTTCCTTTTACATGTACATTTCCTTTTATGCATCATTCATTGATTCCCTTTTATGATTCATGTGACA
Organism: Wakefieldia striispora; assembly: GCA_038090475.1. Taxonomy (NCBI): domain Eukaryota; kingdom Fungi; phylum Basidiomycota; class Agaricomycetes; order Agaricales; family Hymenogastraceae; genus Wakefieldia; species Wakefieldia striispora. Next base: position 22,896 of record JBBPMU010000244.1, on the reverse strand, counting down.
TGACACATCTTGTTGATTTCCTTTTACATGTTGTCCCTTTATGGTAACCCCCCTAGTATATAAAGGGTTGACTTGTAGTAGATAGCTCTTCAGCTAATTCTACACATTTCTGCCTGCAAAGTCTTTGCTCCTGAAGAAGGTTGCTCAATTTACCTCCTGTGCTAAGCCCTTCCAGTTCTCTGTTCTCTTGTGCTTACAGGGCTTCTCTCTTATGAGCGATAGCCAATACATACTCTGCTCCTAGTCATTGCCAACACTATGAGTATGAAAGGATCTCAAGTGAAGTCTTTGTTCTGCACCCGCATAACAATGTTTACAGATGCCCCTGGAGATTCTGACTTGTTTCACTTGAGAAGTCCCATTTATCTCTTTCCCTTTTATACTTAGCAGAACCCCACTTCTCCTTTTAGACATGGAACTCTGTCTCTCCTTTTGGACACAGAACTCTACACTTCCTCTTACACATACATTTCCATTTACACATTCTTCATTGATTTCCTTTTATGATACATGTGATGTAATGTGTCTTGTTGATTCCCTTATACATGTCATCCCTTTATGGTAACCCCTATTGTATATAAAGGTCTCTCCTGTCATAGTTAGCTCCCCAGCTAATTCTATGCATTTCTACCTGCAATGTCTTCACTCTTGAAGAAGGTCACTTGACTTACCTCCTGTGCTAAGCCCTTCCAGCTTCTTTCTCTCTTGCTTACAGGACTTCTCCCTAGCAGGTGATAGTCAATACTCTGCTCCAGGACACTGCTGGTTCCTCATGTATGAAGGGTTACTGAGTGAAGTCTTTGTTTCACACATGTATAACATCCTTGGTAGTAGAGGAGGGGATAGTGAGAGTGGGGAGGATGGTAAGGAATCCCTGGACCTCATTGGTGAACTCTGGAGGGGGTGAGAGAATACATGTTCTGGGTCCAATTGGTTCCAGATGCACTGAAAGGGGGTAGTTGCCAGTTGTCCTGGAATAGGTTGGCTACTGGCAGAATATGGGGGAGGAGGGGGGCCAGGAGGGGTATGGGGAGTGGGTTCCAAGTCATCAGGTCAGATGGGATGTCTTGGGGTGGGTGCAGGCAGAGTGGGGCAGGTGGCAGGGTAGAGACATGTAGTTTGTCCCAAAGGGTGGACCTCAGAGACAAGGTCAGGTGGGAGATAATCCTGTTGCTCAATAGGGGATAGCCCAATGAGGACACATTGAAAGATGGGCTGGAGAGATATCTAAGAGAGGGTGGGGATGAAAGTGTCAAAGCCACAGTGGGGGAGGCAATCAAGTATAGTGCCTCTGGTGCCCTGGATGGTGGTGGAGAGGGCCACAGCCCAAGATTCTCCCAATTGAATTGTGGACCAATGTTGGATCTCATTGATGAGGCCCAAGTTGTAGAACACCATGATGAGGAGGGGGAGGACTAGTGACTCTGAAAATAAGGGGAGGCACAAGAGCATGTACAAGAGGGACAGAGACAAGAGGATGGCAGCATAGAAGACTTGGTGGTGGAAGAGGGGAAGTCAGGAGGGGTAGATGGGAATAGTGTCAAGAGTGGAAAGTAAAACATTGAGAGGGATTTTCAAGTACACTTTGGAAGAGGGAGGAGGGGTACTAGTCATAGAAGGGGGGGTGTGTTAGTATATCATTACCATATGATCCTACATAGCCAGTACACATGTTCATTCATATTTAGCTCATTTTACTTTCCCACATGAACCTCAGTCTCATACTTGCACAACAACTGAGGTGAGCTACTACCATACTTGCATCCCAGGCTATGTAGACTAACCAATCACATAGTCCTTATTCTGTCTAGGTAGCTAATAACATAGTCTTGTACTTGCATGATGACTGAGTCCTTATTCCGTCTAGCTTGACACTCAACAGGGTGACTGAAAGAGAAGAAAGACATTGATGAGGAAAGGACCCAAGAATTGTTCCAATCATCTGCCTCAGCCATCTAGCCAGAGTAGGTGGCACCAGTGGTGTATCAAAGGACAGGTGTGATGACATCATAGGGAGAGATGATTCCAACAGAGATGGAGAAATAGGAGATGCAACAGACAAAGAATAGGGAGTTGCAAGAATATTGGATTTTCTTGGCAAGTTCAAAAATAGAATAAAGGATAAAAGAGGGTGAGGGCAGAGAAGACAAGGAATATGACAAGGGGGAGGGTGATTTTGATCATAAACAGTTGTTGGGAGAGGAAGAGGGTGGAGGGAAGATGTTGGGTCAAGAGGCTTTATATAAGTCAAGGAGGGTCTTGGCATGGATGAGATTGGAAGGTGGTTCTCAAGTGTTGTTGGAAGATGGATAACCTTCCACTTAATTAGGAACTGTGGTTTCTGTGCAGAACCCTGATGTCCCATGATAGCTTTGACTTCATATTCTTCTTTCATACCTATGAGATCTGGTGGTAGCTTTGCAAAGCTGATGCCATGTTCATTGGTTTCTCTATATGGGGAAAGAAGCAAGGCATGGAAGACATCATGGATTTTCCATGTGGGAGGAAGTTTGAGGTGATAAGAGATGGGGGAGAGGACTTGGGTGATTTCAAAAGGGCCTTCCCATCTAGGGGCAAGTTTTTGAGAGGGATATCTAAGTTTGAGGTTCTTGTTGTTGAGCCAGACTTTCTGACCAACCTTCCAGTGGGTAAATTTGTAGTAATGTGGGCTTTCATATCAGTTTGTGCTTTTTGGTGTGTGGTGAGGACTTCCTTTCATACTTCTTTGAGGTGAGTCAGCTGCTTATCAACAGCAGGGACAAAGATGGTTCTGGATAGGGGTGGGTAACTTCATGGTTCATATCCATACATGAGGGAAAATGGGGTTTGGGAGGTGATGGAGTGGACATTGGAGTTGTGAGCAAATTCAGCCATAGGGAGGAGTGAGGCCCAGGTGGTGGGTTTTCTGTCACAAAAGATATGGAGATACATTTTGAGCTCTTGGTTGACTCATTCAGTTTCTCCATCTGTTTGGGGATAGTAAGCTGTGGTAAGCACTAGGTCATATTCAAAGAGTCGAGTGAGTTCCCTAGAAAAGGCAGAAGTGAATTGAGGGCTATGGTCAGAGATGAGTTTATTGTGAAGGCCAAAATAAGGGAAAACATGAGTAAAGAAGAGTTCCACAACTCCTTTGGTGGAGATAGTCTTTGAACAAGCAATATAAATTACCCCCTTAGTAAGCCCATGGTTGACCATGACCATAACCAAATCATGTCCCTTTGACAGGGGAAGATTGGTGATCAGGTCAATGGAGATCTGTTGAAAGGGGCATGTGGCAATGGAGGGAATAGAGGATAGGGGCAGAGTCATCAGGTGGGGTTGAATCTTATTGGCCTGAGGTGGTGCAACCAGCAATAAATTTGTGGACAAAGGTAGCCATTTCAGGCCACCAGTAGTCATGGCAGAGGAGGTGTAGAAGGCAGAAATATCCAGGGTGGCCAGAAGCAGGGGAGTTATAGATGGATGCCACAAGTTCTTTGTGGGCCAGTACAGGGATGTAGAGGCATCCCTAGAAGAAGAGGGATCCCTCATGGAACTCCCAGTCTGTAGGGGATGTGCAGGGGAAAAGGGACATCTTGTTTTGGATGGTGTTCATTGCCTCAGCTATGAGGGGGTCAGTGGAGGAGGATATGGCAATTTGATTAGTGAGGTCTGGGTCAATGGTGTTAATAAAGTGTTCAGGGGCCAGAAGGACTACATCCTGATTGTCCTCTGTAGTGTCTATGAAGTCCTTGCAAGGGAGTGTGTCTGCTGGTCCCATATAGGTTCTAGGCTTGGTGTTGTATTGCTGTTACAGATTTTGAGGATACTTGGGAATGTGATGTTGAAATCATTCAGAGACAACTCTCTGGTGAAGATGACACGGACATGGATATGTTTTTCCTTCCTACTCATCACTATGATTGCTATTGGTTTGATGTTTCTTCTACAGCATATAGAGACCTCACTTGGGAGATCATCAATATGGGTCAATATGATCCAATAATCCATGATTTCTAAGTCATCCTTTCAGACTTCACACGGGAACCTACCATTTCCCACGTTTACAGATGCCCCTGGACTTCTGACTCATTTCTACCAGGAAGTCCCATTTATCTCATTTTCCCTTTATACTTAGTGGAACTCCATTCACTCCTTTTGGACACAGGACTCCAATTCCTTTCTTGGACATGGGACTCCACATTTCCTTTTACACGTCATTCATTGATTTCCTTTTACAATACACACAACATGACACATCTTGTTGATTTCCTTATTCACGTTGTCCCTTTATGGTAACCCCTCTAGTATATAAAGGGTCAACTTGTAGTAGATAGCTCTTCAGCTAATTCTACACATTTCTACCTGCAAAGTCTTTGCTCCTGAAGAAGGTCGCTCAACTTATCTCCTGCACTAAGCCCTTTCAGTTCTCTGTTCTCTTGTGCTTATAGGGCTTCTCTCTTATGAGCAATAGCCAATACTCTGCTCCTAGTTGTCACCGATGCTACAAGTACAAAAGGATCATGAGTGAAGCCTTTGTTCCACACCTGTGTAACAAAAGAATTAGCTTGTCCCTTGATCCCTGCTACTACACACGGGATCTGACCCACTTCATGCCACATTCTGAGTTCCTCCTGAGGAGAACTCATCCAACGATGAACAACCACCTGCTGCTTCCCCTTACTCCAGCCCTTACCAGTCCACATGACCTTCTGGAACTTCTACCCCATGTTCTCCTACTCAAACCAGATGACGAGTAGCTGGATCCTCTCAAGTCCTGTCCCCAGATACTAGACAAGGACCCCTTCTGAACATCACCCCCTCCTACATGCCCATCCCTTCCCCTCTAGGTTCCACACCCATGCTCTCCCCCCTTCAGTTCCAATCCACCCTTCCATCATCTCAGCACACCCCAACCACCCGTTCTCCTTCTCCTGCCCCCAGCACTAGCAGCATGTTGAACCCCACCCAAGATGAATTAAAGGTGGCTTGCCCAGAACCCTTCTCCAGCAAGAGTGAAGATGCCTCCTGTTGGCTGTTGGCGATGAAAGCTTACTTCACCATTAATGACATCAAGTATACCGACAAGAAGATCATCATTACCCTCCTGAATCAGATGAACCATGGGAGAGGGGCAACCTTCTCCAAAGCATGGCTCACAAAGGTTATGACTACCCCCATTGCCTCCTGGACTGATACTCTTACAGAACTTGAGAAAGACTTCCACACCATCTTTATACCCCCTGGCCTCAAAGACATGGCACATATGACCCTCCATAACATCCACATGGAAGGGAAGCCTTTCAACAGCGACTTCGATGCCTTCTGAAGTGCCTTCCAGCTCAAAGCCTCTAGGAGCAACATCACTGACCAATCAGTACTCAAGGATCTTCTTAAATGTGCTGTTTCATGCCAGCTTGCAACTATGATGACAGCCGTAGAGAAGGAACCCCCAACCATGAACAAGTGGCTGGAGAAAGCCTCTCACTTCTACCACGCAATTGTGTGCACTGACCTCCTTCGAAAAGGAGGTACTTCCTATATCAGACCAACTTTGTCCACCTCCCACTCCTACAACCTCTCCACCATCAAGTCCTGGATCCCCCCCACCTCTATAAAGAGAGTCCGATCTTTCATTGGATTCTGCAATTTTTACTGGAAATTTATTGCTAACTTTTCCACCATTGCTGTGTCACTGATTGCCCTTACCAAGAAGTCCGCTGCCTGGGAATGGAATGACGACCAACAAAAGTCTTTCAATGTGCTGAAAGCCAAATTCCTTACCCTGCCAGTCCTCTCTATGCCCGACCCCCAGAAACCCTTTATGGTCATGATGGATGCCTCTCTCAGGGCTATTCTCATGCAGAAGGATGTCAATGGCGACCTCCATCCATGCTCCTACTTTTCCTGCACATTCTCACCTACCAAGTGCAACTACGACATTTATGACTGAGAACTCCTTGCCATCATCAAAGCCCTGGAAGAGTGGCATCAATACCTCAGCAGAACTCTCCACCCAGTCACTATCATCACCGATCACAAGAACCTTGCCTATTTCAAAGAGCCCTGTAAATTGACCCAACACCATGCTCATTGGATGCTCTTCCTATAGGATTTTGACATCCTTTATGACACCCACCCAGGATCCTATATGGGACCAGCTGATGCCCTTTCTCAAAAAGACTTTGTCGATACATCCAACAACAATCAAGATGTGACCCTCCTCAACCCAGAACACTTCATCAATGCTATTGACACAGACCTTGCCAACAAGATCACTGACTCTTCCACCGATGACCCCATTGTCAAGAAAGCTCTCCTCACTCTCCAAAATGGGAGCTCTCTCTTCCTGCATGCTGCCCCCACCAATTGGGAGTTCCATGTAGGATCTCTTTTCTTCCAAGGATGCCTTTACATTCTGGAATCGGCCCACAAGGAACTTGTGGCGACCATCCATGACTCTCCTGCTGCTGATTGTTATGAACCCATAACCTTTTCCTTGAACAATGATGCTTTACTTATGTATTTTCTCCAAACTTTACTTCAACTTAGGACAATCACCTTTTTGCTACAGAGTGTCCTCGAAGACCTCTGCCAACATGTATTTCAAATCACATGACTTCATGTGACATATTGGTATGCTCTTGCCTCAGTATAATTTCCTTTGTTACGTGATCTGAGGCACATGACCTTTTGCAGCACTTGCCAATTCCTTGAAGACGGGACTTTCCATGGTGGTATACAAATTCCTTTCAGTCCACGTGATCTGCCACACGTGTGACGACCTTCGGCCTACTTAGGTCAGCCGGACATCAGACCAGAGATTCTGTTCTAGACTTTGGGGCTTATCGTTGACTGTCACCCTGTGGATACTTTGGACTTCTTTCCTTCTCTTTCCCAGGAGATTCCCAATCATGATCATATCAGAAGGCACATGCCACAGAGAGCTGTGCACTTGGTCATTTCTCTTTACTCATGATACATACGCTCTCATCAGACAGACATTACCATATTCAGATTACCAGGTTTGAGACCTGATGGACTCTTACTATACTAGATATTCCCTCATTCAGAGGATGGTCTGTGTGCACATTGCCAGACACTATTTAAGTAGTAGAGGATTCGACTGGAAACCCCAGTCTTATCCATTTGATCATAGGTCCCCAAGGCCTTTGGTTTTAGGTTCACTCCCCGTTTATTGGGTACTTGGGACTTTACCTCAATTTTACTTGCTTCTCACTTCTACTCCCTTTTTCATTTGAATGAATATGATTCCCCTATCAACAAAGGGAAGTTCTTGTCTCAAGGAAGGACTTAAAGACTAGGATAAACCCTTAACCCAAATCTAGGGATAGATTCAACCTTTGATTCTTCAATCTTGTTTCACTGATCACCCTGGTATTTCTGACTATTCCATCTTCTCCGCCAAGATTACTAGTGGCCCAGTATGGCTACTTTCACCTGCAAATTCATCTCGGGGTGTGCCACCTGCCAGGTGAATAAAGTCATCACCCATCCCACTACCCCCCTTTCATCACCCATTCCCTCTATCGCCACTCACCCTTTCCAGCAGATCTCCATGGATCTCATTACCAATCTTCCCCCATCAGACGGCCATGATTCTATTATGGTCATGGTCAACCATGATCTTACTAAGGGGGTAATTTACACCCCATGCTCAAAATCAATCACTGCCAAAGGCATTGCCTCCCTCTTTTTTGCTCACATCTTCCCTCATTTTGACCTCCATGACAAGCTTATTTCTGATTGTGGTCCCCAATTTGCATCTGCATTCACCAAAGAACTTGCCCAACTTCTAAACTATGACCTCACCCTATCCACTGCCTATCATCCCCAAACTGATGGTGAAACCGAATGCATAAACCAAGAACTAGAAACCTATCTCCGAATCTTCTGTGAAGGGAAACCAACCACCTGGGTGTCCCTTCTCCCTATGACTGAATTCACTCACAATTCCAATGTCCATTCTGTCACCAACCAATCCCCATTTTCCCTCATGTACAGCTATGAACCCTGCTCCTACCCCCCTCTTTCTAAAACCACCTTCATCCCGACTGCCAAGAAACAACATTCCCACCTTGACAAAGCCCAGATCGAAGCACTAGCTGCCCACCAGAAAGCTCAAATGGACATGAAATCCCATATTGCTTCCAAATTCACCCCTTGGAAAGTCAGACAGAAAGTCTGGCTTGACAACAAGAACCTTAAACTGGGATACCATTCTTGAAAACTAGCCCCCCAATGAGAAGGCCCCATCTTCTCCACCCTCACACTTTTCTTTTTCTATTCCATCTTCACCATTGCCCTCAAGCTCCAATACTCCCATGATACCCTCTTCTTCATTCTCCACATCACCCCCCATGGAATCTCAGTTGGAATCATCTCCCCCCACAACATCAACACCCCCATACTCTGCTACTCCACAGGGGCCACCTACTCTGGCTGGATGGCTGAGGTGGATGGTTGGAACAATTCTTGAGTCCCTCCATCCTCATTCTCATCCTTCTCTTCTTTCATCTCCTCCTTCTTCTATGCCAGTTACTCCTCCTGCTTCTCCTATGGTGTACTTGGAAATCCCCTTGGACACCTTACTTTCTATCTTGGACCCTGTTTCCATTTTTCTAGATAGACTTCCCTGTTTCCACTGAAATGTCCTCTATGCCTCGGTCATCTTGTCACCACCCCTCGCACTCCACCTTGCAAACCATCCCCTATCCTCTCAATCGACGGTTATCCCACTCCTCCTCCAGGTGTTCTGAAACTCCCTCCTCTCAGCAGAGATTCAACAATGATCCCCCATCCAACTTGGAGAATCTTGGACAGCAGCCCTCTCCTATTCAATTCAGGGTACCAGAGGGATTATACTCAATGCCCTTCACCACATTGGGTTTGGAATCTTCATCCCTACTCTCCCTTCCAACAACGTCCAACCCCTCCTTTGCACCACCCTCATCAGCCTCTCCCCTCTCCAATGATGGGACTATATCTCATCCCACAAGCTCCCTCAGAGCTACCCTTTGGGATGGACCTCTCATCTCTACCCCGTTACCCAACCTATACTACCTGCCCCCATCCCTACCTACCCTATCTGACCTGATGAGTTGGACACTGCTTCCATACCCTCTGCTGATGCTGCCCCTCCCCCATATTCTTCCCATCACCAATCTCTTCCCTGAAGACCCATGCCTGGACTGGATGTGCCCAATCTGGGATCTCTTGGACCTGGACCACATATTTGAGCATCCCCTACACTCAACCTTGACAGAGTCAGGGAATTCCTCTCTACTCTTGCCAAACTTACTGAACCTGTCTCTTCCCCCTCTGACTCCCCCATCCCAGTCCTCATCCCCCCTCCCGTCTGCCAACAAGTTCCTCGCCATCATGCTTGCTATTGTTGCGGATCCTATGGCCACCTCCAGGTCAGATGCTCTCACTACCAATGCACCCACTGCCTCCAAACCTCCCCTGGCCACTTCTCTTGCATTTGTCCAGTCGACCAAGCTTGCTACCCCCTCCAGACCCAATGATTTATTGATGATGATGCTCTCCCAGACTTTGACAATGAGCACATCTGAAGATAATGATTCAGTGAATCATTCTTCCAATGCGGGAGCTAATGTTACAGATTTCGAGGATACTTGGGAACATGACATCAAAATCATTTGGAGACAACTCTCTGGTGAAGATGACATGGACATGGATATGTTTTTCCTTCCTACTCATCACTATGATTGCTATTGGTTTGATGTTTCTTCTATGGTATATAGAGACCTCACTTGGGAGATCATCAATATGGGTCAATATGATCCAATAATCCATGACTTCTAAGTCATCCTTTCAGACTTTGCATGGGAACCCACTGTTTCCCACATTTACGGATGCCCCTAGACTTCTGACTTGTTTCTACCAGGAAGTCCCATTTATCTCATTTTCCCTTTATACTTAGTGGAACTCTGTTCGCTCCTTTTGGACATGGGACTCTGCATTTCCTTTTCCGTGTACATTTCCTTTTATGCATTGTTCATTGATTTCCTTTTATGATACACACAACACGACATGTCTTGTTGATTTCCTTATTCATATCATCCCTTTATGGTAACCCCTCTAGTATATAAAGGGTCAACTTGTAGTAGATACCTCTTCAGCTAATTCTATGCATTTCTGCCTGCAAAGTCTTTGCTCCTGAAGAAGGTTGCTTGACTTACATACCTCCTGCACTAAGCCCTTCCAGTTCTCTGTTCTCTTGTGCTTACAGGGCTTCTCTCTTATGAGCAATAGCCAATACTCTGCTCCTAGTTGTTGCCAATGCTATGAGTATGAAAGGATCACAAGTGAAGTCTTTGTTCCACACCTGCGTAACAATTGCAGGTTGAAGTCCTGAAGGAATAGCATCCAGCAAGCATGGTGGCAAGTAAGTTTCTGGGGTTCTTTGAAATAGGTGAGGTTCTTGTGATCCATAATGATGGTCACTGGGTGGGGAGTGCCACTGAGATATTGACACCATTCATTGAGGGCTTTGATGACTGCAAGGAGTTCCCAGTTGTAAATGTCATAGTTTTGCTCTGTTAGGGAGAATGTAGTGGAAAAGTATGAGCAAGGGTGGAGGTCACCATTGGAGTCCTTTTGCATGAGGACAGTGCCAGCTCCAGTTAAGGAAAAATCCTAGAAAAGAGCAAACACCCTTGAGGGAAGTAGGGGCTTTCCAGGTTTTGATGGCTGACAGCTTGGTGGTGTTATGAAATCATACTTTTCCTTCGAACAACAGATGCCTTACTTATTTTCTCTTTACCCTTTTTCTACAGACACTACATTCTTTGCTACAGAGAGTCCTTGAAGACCTCTGCCAACATGTACTTTGAACCACATGACTTCACATGACATATTGGTACACTCCTACCTCAGTATAATTTCCTTTGTCATGTGATCTGAGGCACGTGACCTCTTGCAGCACTTGCTGATTCCTGGAAGACAGGACTTTCTATGGTGGTATATAAATTCCTTTCAGTCCATGTGATCCACCATACGTGTGACGCCTTTCGGCCGACTTTGGCCAGATGGACATCAGGCCATTCCTTATCTTGGACTTCTTTGGGGCTTATCTTTTGACTGTTACCCCACAGATACCTTGGACTTCTTTTCTTCCATTCTTCAGGAGATTCCCCAATCATGATTGTATCGGAAGACACATGCCACAGAGAGCTGTGTATGGACTTCTCTTTTTCTCATTGACTCATCAGACTTGACTAAAGATATGCTGCCTTCAGGTGGTACGATTTGGACTTACTAGTTTAGGATATGCACAGCTTGGTCTGTGCACAATAGTCAGACACTATTTAAGTAGTAGAGGATTTGACTGGAAACCCCAGTCTTATCCATTTGATCATAGGTCCCCAAGACCTTTGGTTTTAGGTTAGCTCCCTGCTTGTCAGGTACTTGGGACTCTCTCTTCTCCTCTTCCCAATTTATACCTCTCTCTTTTCTTACTTGCTGTTTGTCTTGAAGATGATTCCCCTATCGACAAAGGGAAGTTCTTACCTCAAGGACTTACAAGAAAGAAATCCTTTATGAACATCTAGTCTCTGAGCTAGATTCAACCTTTGATCTCTCAATCTCATTTCAGGTGGGGTCCATTTCAATCTGTCCTTCAGTGATGATCATGCCCAGGAAGTCAATGCTTTTCTTCAAAAAGAGCACTTCTTTAGTTTGAGACAGAGCTTGAGTTCTGCCATTCATTCAAGTATGCAGATGGTTCATTCATTGTATAGTCCTTGGTTGTCCCTGGTGTGAATCAGGAGGTCATCCATGTAGATGATGAGCCATCCTTCAGCAATCATATCTCTGAAATAATGGTCCATGAATGCATGGAAAGTGGGAGGACCATTGCACATGCTGAAGAACATGATGAGTGGCTCATAGAGACCAAAAGAGGTGATGAAAGTGGTCTTCCATTGGTCACTGTCCTTGATGCAGATATTGTGGAACCCCCATTGGATGTCTATCTTAGTGAAGATATTTGATCCACAGAGTTTGTCCATAAAGTCCAGGATAAGGGGGAGTGGGTAGGCATTCTTGACAGTGTGCTTGTTAAGATATCATGTTCCTTGATAAAATCCTGGCATGCAGCAGTCTTGGCAGGGTTGAGGGAATAAGGCTTAGCCTTGCAAGGAATGAAAGTTTCTTTGAGATTGATGGTGTGGTTGAAGTTGTGGGAAGGAGGCATAAAACCTTCATCAGGTTCATCAAACACCTTTTGGCAAAGATGTGAGGGAGTTCAACTTCCTCCTTCTTGGCTTGGGCAGCTATCATCATAGAGAGTGTTACTTTCCTAATAATCTTGGGGAGAACTCCAGCTTCATAGAGTCTGCATTGGAAACAAGTTTTGAAGGCAGTAATTCATTTCTGGTAGTTAGCAGAGAGGACAGGTTTGTGGTCCTTTCCAATAAAGTTGATGAGATACTTCTGTGCCTCTGAGGGGATTGTCATGTCAAGAGATCTTCTTTCTGTTGGGGAATTTGATGATTCCTTCTGTCCAGTTGATCTTGGGGTTGACTTTGATGAGCCATGGCATCCCCAGGATGATGTTTTGAGATCCACAGTTAATGACAATGAGTTCCTGTTGATGTTCCATATCAGCATATCTGAGGGTGATGAATACCTTGTATTGGATTTCTCTAGCTTTATTCTTGGTGCTGTCCATGTTGTTGGCTGTGATGGGTTCAGCAAGTCATACCAGGGGAATTCAATTTCAGATGGTGAAATCCCTGTCAATGAATGATCTGGTAGCTCTGGAATCGATAAGAGCAGTGATGTTGATGATTTCTCCTGTCCTCCCTAAAGCAATCATACATACAAGGTGATTGCTCTGATCTCTAGACACCTAAGTGACTAGGCTTTTGTACAGCAAGACAAAGGGGCAGAGGTTATGGACACTAGTGTAGAGAGCTACTCACTAGTGTTGATTGAGGTAGATCAAAGAGGAGTGGACCTTTGTGAGGTGGGAGTGATGTGGGAATGTGAACACAAGTTCACTGGTTAGAGAGCTCTGGTGGAGACTCTCCCTCTTATATACTGTACAGTGAAACAAGCCTAAGACTGAGCTTGTTAAGGCGCAAAGGTTGTTAGGTGTAGGGGAATGTCACTCAGAATGAAGCGTAGAACTCCAAGTGAACTTTGTTAGAGTTCCTTGGTCTATATTCATTGGTTTATATACTCTAGGCTAGTTGTATGTACATGTTTGTATAGTGATAAGAGGTAGTTCTGCCATTGGCTGGAACGTCATGGAATATGAAAGAATACCACAGCCGTTATCTACATGCGTTAAGCATGAGGCGTGTGGCGGAATGGAAGAGAAGCATAAGCGGAAATGAAAGAAGTAAAAATGATACATGAGGTATGTGGCAGATCTTTAGATCGTGCCGGAAATTAAAATAAGAAGCATGAATGTGGCAGCCAATGGGATCTAGTCCTTTGAACAGCCTTGACATGAGGTGCGTACGTTGTCCTAGAATGGTAGTTGTTCTGGATCGAAGAGTGCGCTAGAGAGAGGGACGACATAGTTGGACTTAGAGTCCGAAAAAGAGTGGATGTCTGAGGGAAGGAAAATAGCGTTTGTAACATACAGGGAGTATTTATATAGTAATAGCCTTATCTACCTAGAAAGTCCATGAGTGTCCTGATAGGATGATAAGGAAGATAACAAGAATAGAGAGATAAGTTATCTCTACATGAAATGATTGTTATCTACCAATGGATAAGTTATCTGCTATCATATGAAATACATAAGAAGACATGATAGTGGACAAGGGTGTTTGTCAGAAGTGTTCTAGGGTTGCACCCTCATATCTATTTGATATGGGTCTAGAACCATGGAATCAATCATAGATTGTTTCATCTGAGAAACATGAGATAGATTGATTGATCTTATCTCAGATCAGGGTATCTGGAGATGAAGATCTGAAGATGAAATACCACTGATCTCAACACTCTTCATCACTAGAAATGTCAATTATGAATATGGGAGTAAAAGAAGATACTTTTGTCCATGCTCAAAAACTATCTTTGCTAGATTCTTTGTAAAGATATCTGCAAATTGCTGAGTGGTAGGAACATAGAAAAGTTCCACTTCTTGAAGCACTATAGCCTCCTGAATGTAGTGTTCAGGGATCCAGACATGTTTGGTGTGTCCTTCTTGAGTTGGATTAGAAGCAAGGAATATGGCACCTTGATTGTCAACATAAAGTGGAATGGGTGGTAGAAGGATGTGAGCTTCCTCGAATAAGTTGTGGATCCATTGGATTTGCTTGCAACATTTGGTCATTCCACAATATTCTGCTTCTGTGGATGAAAGTCAAACTCTCTTCTGTCATCTACTCAGCCATGAACATATGCCATTTGCTAAGAAAATGGCATATCCAGTGGTAGAACATGAGGTCTCTATGTCTCCTACCCAATCAGTGTCAGAGTAAGCAATGAGCCCATTGTGGGGACCATCTGCTTGATACTTAAGGCAAAGATTGGTAGTCTGAGTCAAGTATCAAATGATGTAGATTGCCTTCTACAGATGTTCCTGTGTTGGATTTGCAGAGAACTGTGACATCTTGATAACTGAGTAGGCAAGGTCTGGACAGGTTCTTAGCATGATGTATAACAATGATCCAATGACCAATTGATAATGACTGCAGAGGTTCAAATCTTCTTTTCCAACATTGGGTCTTGGATTGTAGCCAGTTGGGAGAGGAGTATTGACCAGCTTAGAGGTCAGTTGACCAAATTGCTCAGCAACTTTCATTGTGTAGAGTGATTGATCTAGGCTCAGAGTTTGCTTCTTTCAATCTCTGGTAATCCTCATTCCCAAGTATTCTGTGGCAGGTCCAAGATCTCTTGATTCCCAGTGACTCATAAATTGTTTCTTGTACTTGAGATAAGAATGCAGTTGTTGCCTATAAAGAGTGCATCATCAATGTAAAAGACTATTATGGTTATGTCTCTTCATTCTTTCTTGATGTAGACTCCTGGATCAGCAATAGAATGTATGAAACCCATCTTGATGTGGGTTACATTAAGCTGCTTGTTCCACTGAAGCACAGCTTGCTTCAGGCCATAGATTGCTCTATTTAGCCTGCAAACCTTGCTCTCTTTACCTTTTACTATGAAGCCTTCAGGTTGAACCATGTAGAGTTCTTCATCTAGTTCACCAAACAGGAAAGCTGTTTTAACATTGAGAGCTTCCAACTCCCAATTCTCCAGGCATGTGAGGGCAAGGAGAAGGCAAATGGTTTCAAACCTGGTGACTGGTGCAAAAGTCTCTTCATAGTCAACTCCAAAGATTTGAGTGAAGCCTTTAGCTACAAAGTGAGCTTTCTTTCTGCCATTGCTTTGAACTGCATATACCCATCTTCCTTTTATGGGTACACAACCCTTTGGTGGGTTGATGAGAGCCCAAACAGATCTCTTTTGTAGAGACTGATATTCATCTTCCATTGCTGTTAGCCAACCTTTCTTATCATTTTCAGATAGTTTCAGAACATCCTTGTAATGTCTAGGCAAGGTTCCTGTTATTGCCTGAGAATGCATCATCCTCATCCATTCATTACTAAATAGATGATGGATTGTCACATCTTCTTTATCCATTGAAGGAGACAAGGACTCTTCCCAAATTGGATCTACACCAGAGTGAATATCCCTTTCAATTCTTGATAGCTGGTCAAGAGCTGTAGGCATTGTCAGGGAGTATGCATGGTTGATGAACTTTGGTAGTGGCTCTCCTTTCTAGAGTTCATCAGTCCTGGTGAGGGGCTTGACAGAATTCTACAAAGGGTTCACTAGATTATCTAGGAGGAAACCAATTTGAAGGTCCAGCAGATGGTATATCCCAGATATCTTCATATTGCACTTTCTTCCATTTATGGTGGTGCATATCCCTTATATCCTTGATGTTTCCTTCATCATCCTTAAAGTGTTCCACTATAGGCATATGAAATCTCTTTCTCTCTCTGAGTGGAGGAGAAGGTGAAGGAGGAGGATCAGATAAGAGTGAAGATGAAGCTCTTGGTGAGTTCTCTGAGCTGCTAGGGAAGAACAATGGGGATGATGATTGTGTTTCAGGAGGGTGTTCTGAAGGGGGATATGGTGTTGGTGTTCTTGGTGATCCATAGAACAAAGGAGGGCTTGGAAGATTAAGATCCCATGGTTCACTTTTAGGTGAAGTGCTCTTGGAAGGAGCATGGGATGCATTTGGATGTCCACTGGGTTTAAGATCTGGTATGAGTAGATTTTCACCAGTCTGTTCTTCTGTCTCATTATTGGGTTCATGTCCAGTGTCTTCTGGAATTGGGTCTGGTTTGTGTTTGTTCCTTCTTGAACAACAAGGAAAGTTTTCTTCATTGAATGTGGCTTGTGTTGAGACATAAGCTCTATGTCTGGTTTGTGACCAGAGTCTCCATCCTTTCATATTTGGTTCATAGCCAATAAAAGTCATTTCCTCAGCTTTTGGAGAGAGTTTTGAAGTTCTCTGCTCTGGAGGAATAAAGATGTAGGCTAGACATCCAAAGATGCAGAAATACAATAGATCTGGGACTTTCTTGAATATGGCTTCATATAGCATCATCCAATCGATTTGTCAGCTAGGTTGTCTGTTATAGATGTGTAAAGAGGTCTCTAAAGCATCTTGCCAGAATACTTCAGGAAGACAAGCTTGAAGTCAAATGGATTGTGCTTTCTCCATCAAGGTATGATTAAACCTTTCAGCTCATCCATTTTGTTGAGGGGTATGTGGAACAGATGTTTGATGTCTGATCCCTCTAGTCATGAAGAATGACTGTACATCTTTTGATGTGTATTCCCCTCCTCAGTCTGAATGGATAGAAAGAACTCAAGATCCTATCTGAGTTTCTAAGAAGGCAATCATATTCTTGAGGTTTGACAGAGTCTGTGACTTATGTATCCCAAAGAAAGCAAAGAAGACCATAGCTAGAAAAATCATCAAGGAGAGTTAAGACATATCTCTTCCTTGATCAGGATTCCTTGGGAAAAGGTCCCATCAGATCAGTGTGAAGGAGTTGTAAAGGTGAAGAGGCTCATTTGTCAGATGATGCATAAGACTGATCAGACATCTTGCCAATTGCACAACCTTTACAAGAGGGAGTAGAGCTGGGTAGAGTGATGGAAGGAGTTCCTTTAGAATGATGTGGGAGATATTGCAGAGCATTCTTGGAACATTGTCCCATACAGTAATGCCACAAAGTGAAGGTATCTTTCATTGTAAAGGAAGCAATCTTCCCAGAGTAATCATTGTTGACTGAAACCAGTGAAGGTTGTTGTCCAGAAATAAAGTAGATGCCTATATTACCAGACAGTTTTCCTTGTTCAAGATGATGGTTTCACTCTTTGTGATTTGGCAAGTATACCCTTGTGATGTGAGGGTAGGAACAGACAAAAGTCTGTGTGTAGCCAACAGTGTATACTAAACATCCTTAAGAATCATTGGGGAATGTCCTTTTGGGCAAATAATGATTTCCCTGGGACTGTGCATATGGGTTAAAGTCCCATTTGCAACACTGGTGTGTTGAAGTCCTTTCTCTAGGTGAGCAAAGTCATCTAGATAGGGACTGACATAGTCTGTGCAACCACTGTTGTTACGAATCCATACTTTATTCTGAAAAGACGCTTTACTTTTTCTAACACTTTTAAACTTTTACTATAGAACTCCCTTTCTTGTGGCGATCCGATTGAAGAAAGCTGTATACCTGTACTTCGAAGATCACGTGACTAGAAGTCACCTGATGTTTATCTTTTGGTATGCTCTCACAACAGTATAATTTCCTTTGTCATGTGATCTGTTGCACGTGACCACTTTGCGGCACTTGCCGATTAGGCCATCAGTCAAGACTTCAGACTTATTCCCAGCGGCCGTCTCTTTGGGAATAACCCTTTTTGGACATATTGACATTTCTTATCTTTAGTCATTTCTTCTTACGATGTTACCCGATCGTGATCATATCGGAAGGCATGTGCCACAGAGAGCAGTGCACGTTTACTCATTTCCTTTTACTCATGATACGTTTCTATTGGACAGACATTACCATAGGAGGATTACCAGGTCTTACACCTGAAGGGCACTTCACCATATTTAGTATTTTCCTTTTACGATAGATGGTCCGTGCACTCTGCTGGACTTGTATTTAAGTAGTTGAAGCTTCGACTGGAAACCCCAGTCTTAGCTATTTGGAATTATATCGCCCAGGTATTTTTCTTCTAGGCTGGACCCCCTTAGGATCTTCTGAGGGGCTACTGGGTAACTTCTTCTATTCATTTACACTCCTAGCCAGAGGATAAACCGGCACTCTCATTTATTACCAATCATCGATTGATACCCTGGTTGAAGGGAAGACTTTGCCTTTGAGGTTTTGAGATTCAACCTGCAACTATTCTGTCTTGTTTCAACTGTTGATCATCCAATGATCTTTAGTTTGGTGTTTGATATTTCCAATAGTATAAAGGGAAGCAAACTTTGATTCAGAGAAGAAAATACATTTGTTGTAGTAGATGTGGGTGGTTCTCTAGGTTGCATACCTAGGCATTTTTTTGATGGATTTGTAGCAGAAAGATGAATTGGTTCATAATAGTCCCAAGCAGACCTCACTTTTGGAGAAAGTGGAAGCTCTGAGACAGAATGTCCTGGAAGAGCTTGACCCATCATCAGACCACTGACAACAAATTTTGTTCCTTTGATCTGTTTCTTCTTCTTCTTTCCAGTTTGTCTGTTGTTAGGGAGAGATGCAGGTTCCTCAGACAGAGAAGGAGGACCTGCAGTGGAGAAAGGGAGTGGTAGATGAAGAGGGATCCATGTGGAAACCATCATCTTCTGTTCTTTCTTGATCCCATCCATGCTCAGCTTCATCCAAGGCAAAATGCATTTCTGACATTTCATCAGAGAGCTGTCTGATGTGGACGACATTATCAAAGTCTTCTTCAATATGTCTATAGAAGGGATGTGAGTCAGAGATGAAGGAGGTAGACATCATGGTAGTTCCTTCTTGTACAAGGGAATTCATGATCATCTCATTCATCATCCTCTTGCCTTTGTCTTGCTTCTTCATCTTCTGATTCTATCTCTCATTGAACCAGGCTTTCTTCTGCTTTTTACCAGGGTTTCTCTGACATTGTAGGTCAGGTTGGTTCTCTCCAGAGGTCCCAGCAGAAGATTCAGATGATTTCTGCTTCTTCCACTTATTCTATCTGGGTGGACCATTCTAGATGATGTTGGTATGGTTTAGGTTGGAACCAGATGCTTGTTGTTACGCGGGTGCAGAACAAAGACTTCACTCCTGATCCTTTCATACTCATAGCATTGGCAATGACTAGGAGCAGAGTATTGGCTATTGCTCATAAGAGAGAAGCCCTGTAAGCACAAGAGAACAGAGAACTGGAAGGGCTTAGCACAGGAGGTAAGTTGAGCAACCTTCTTCAGGAGTGAAGACTTTGCAGGCAGAAATGTGTAGAATTAGCTGAAGAGCTATCTACTACAAGTTGACCCTTTATATACTAGAGGGGTTACCATAAAGGGATGACATGAATAAGGAAATCAATAAGATGTGGCGTGTCGCATGTATCATAAAAGGAAATCAATGAACAACACGTAAAAGGAAATGTATGCATAAAAGGAAATGCAGAGTTCCATGTCCACAAAAGGAATTAGAGTTCTGCTAGGTATAAAGGGAAAATGAGATAAAGAGGACTTCTGGGTAGAAACTAGTCAGAAGTCTGGGGGCATCTGTAAACATGGGAAACTGCAGGTTCCCATGAGAAGTCTGAAGGAATGACTTAGAAGTCATGGATTAGAGGATCATATTGACCTGCATCGATGATCTCCCAAGTGAGGTCTCTATAAGCTATGGAAGAAAGGTCAAACCAATAGTGATCATAATGATGAGTAGGAAAGAAAAACATATCCATGTCCATATTGTCTTCACCAAAGAGCTGGCTCCATATGATTTTGACATCACATTCCCAGGTATCCTTGAAATCTATAACATTAGACCCTGGCTTGGAAGAATGATTCACCGAATCATTATCATCAGATGCACTTGTTGTCAAAGTCTGGGAGATCATCATCATTAATAAATTGCTGTGTCCAGAGAGGGTGTCTAGCTCAGTCGACAGGGCAATCTCAGGAGAAGTGGCCAGGGGAGGATTGGAGGCAGTGGGTGCACCTATAATGGAGGCATCTGACCTGGAGGTGGCTATAGGATCCACAATGATAGCAAGCACAGTGGCAAGAAACTTGTCGGCAGATGGGAGGGGGGACCAGGACTGATGGGAGTCAGAGAGGGAGGAGGCATGTTCTGTAAGTTTGGCAAGGGTAGTGAGAAATTGTCTAACCTCCCCAAGGTCGAGCATAGGGGATGCTCAAAGATGTAATTCAGGTCCAGTAGATCCCAGATGGGACGCATCTGGTCCAGGTGTGGGTCTCCAGGGAAGAGATTGGCAGTCGGGAGAATATGAGGGAGGGGCAGCATCAACAGAGGGTAGAGAAGTGGTGTCCAACTCATCAGGTCTGATGGGAGGCAGGTAGTGTAGGTCTGGTAATGGGGTAGAGACAAGAGGTTTGTCCCAAAGGGTAGCTCTGAGGGAGCTTGTGGGGTGAGATATAGTCCCATCATTGGAGAGGAGAGAGGCTGATGAGGGTGGTGCAAAGGAGGGGTTGGACATTATGGGAAGGGAGAGTAGGGACGAAGATTCCAAACCCAACATGGTGAAGGGTGTTGAGTATGATTCCTCTGGTACCCTGAATGGAATAAGAGAGGGCTGCTGCCCAAGATTCTCTGGGTTGGATGGGAGATCATTGTTGGATCTCTGATGAGAGAAGGGAGTTCCGGAATGCCTGGAGGAGGAGAGGGATGACTGTTGATTGAGAGGATAGGAGAAGGTTCAAGAGGTGGAGAGTGAGGGGTGGTGACAAGATGATCAAGGCATAGAGGACATTTTGGTGGAAATGGGAAAGCCTATCTAGAAAGATGGGAATAGGGTCTAAAGTAGAAAGCAGAGCATCCAGGGGAATTTCCAAGTATGCATGAGGGGAAGCAGGAGGAGTAACTGGCATAGAAGGAGGGGTAGATGAAATAAAAGAAGAACAAGAATGAGGATGGAGGGACTCAAGAATCATTCCAACCGTCTGCCTCAGCCATCCAACCAGAGTAGGTGGCACTGGTGGAGTAGCGAAGTACAGGGGTGTTGATGTCATGGGGGGAGACAATTCCAACAAAGATTCTGTGGGGAGTGACATGGAGGACAAAGAAGAGGGCATCACAGGAATATTGAAGTTTAAGGGTGATGGTGAAGATAGAATAGAAAAAGAAGAGGGTGAGGGCAGAGAATACAATAAATATGACCAGGGAGAAGGTGATTTTGATCATGTAGGGGGAGAGTGCGGTGGGGGAAAAGCCTTGGGGCAAGAGGTTTTATATAGGTTCAGAAGAGTCTTGGCATGTACCAGATTGGAAGGTGGTTCCCACATAATATCAGAGGATGGATAGCCTTTCCATTTGATAAGGAACTGTGGATTCCATGTGGAACCCTGATGTCCCATGATAGCTTCGACTTCATATTCTTCTTCTGATCTGAGGAGATCTGGTGGTGGACAAGAGAAGTTGGGACCATGTTTGTTGGTTTCCTGATAAGGGAAGAGGTTAGAAGCATGGAAGACATCGTGTATCTTCCAGGTAGAGGGGAGTTTGAGCTGGTAAGAGACTGGGGAGATGACCTGAGTGATTTTGAAGGGGCCTTCTTGTCAGGGAGCTAGTTTTCGAGAATGGTATCCTAGTTTAAGGTTTTTGTTGTCAAGCCAGACATTCTGTCCCACTTTCCAGGGGGTGAATTTGGAAGTAATGTGGGATTTCATGTCAGTTTGGGCTTTCTGGTGAGCAGCTAGTGCTTTGATCTGTGCTTCATTGAGATGGGAAAGTCATTTCTTGGCCACCGGAACAAAGGTGGTTTTCAAAAGAGGGGGGTAGGGATGGGGTTCATAGCTGTACATGAGGGAAAATGGGGATTGGTTGGTGATGGAATGGATGTTGGAGTTGTGGGTGAATTCAGCCATAGGGAGAAGGGACGCCCAAGTGGTTGGTTTTCCTTCACAGAAGATTCAAAGATAGGTTTCTAGTTCTTGGTTTACACATTCTGTTACGGATTTCGAGGATACCTGGGACCACAATGTCGAAATCATCTGGAGACAACTCTTTGGTGAAGATGATACGACATGGATACGTTTTTCTTTCCTACTCATTCTTATGATCACTATTGGTTTGACATTTCTTCCACGGCATATAGAGACCTCACTTGGGAGATCATTGACAGTGGTCAATACGACCCTCTGTACCATGACTTCTAGGTAATCTTTCAGACTTCACACAGGAACACCGCCATTTCCCACGTTCACGGATGCCCTTGGACTTCTGACTCGCTTCTACTGGGAAGTCCCATTTATCTCTTTCCTCTTATACTTAGTGGCTCTCCGCTTCTCCTTTTGGACACGGGACTCCAATTCCTTTCTTGGACATGGGACTCTGCATTTCCTTTTATGTGTATGTTTCCTTTTATGCGTCATTTGTTGATTTCCTTTTATGATACACGCGATGCGACACGTCTTGTTGATTTCCTTTTATGCATCGTCCCTTTATGGTAATCCCCCTAGTATATAAAGGGTCAACTTGTAGTAGATAGCTCTTCAGCTAATTCTACGCATTTCTGCCTGCAAAGTCTTCGCTCCTGATGAAGGTCGCTTGACTTATCTCCTGCGCTAAGCCCTTCCAGTCTTCCATCTCTTGTTACTCACTGGGGCTTCCCTCTCATGAGCGATAGCCATATACTCTGCTCCTAGTCGTTGATGACACTATGAGT